>LN483837.1:0-84322 GCA_900002565.1 Culicoides sonorensis
AAATTGATATTTTGAAAAGTTTTTTTATCGAAATTCAGCATTCATTTTGTTGTTTTGAAAACACTTTCGAGTTCGGCATTGAATCTGAATAACATAATTGTCTAACTGGGTATGTACGTGAAAGCTTGACAATCTCTAGTTTGCTAGTTAAACGAAAAGAGTATGTTTTCGGTAACGTAAAAAAATGGGAATTAAAATAAATGGAATTGAGTCACATTAAAATGCGATTGATCCACAAATTTTACTTTACGGTCTCATGTGTCCGAAAAAAATTTATCGAATCATTATAATTTTATTTTTATTTGCAATAGATAGGTATCATTATTTATTGTCTGCGTCTTTCGAATGCATCATTGCACTTGATATTTATAGTTTATTGAATTATCAGGAGATGTAGCTTTTGGATTATATGGACGTTGGAAATCGAATTTGATTTTTTATAGAATTCATCTACTAGACAGGGCATAACACTGCTTAACATTTTGAAAAAATTGTCTCTGAACGAAAATTCCTTTTGCGGGCCCATTCTATATATAAAAAAAATAAGTTTGGCGTTTCCCGATTTTCAAATGGACCCCATTTGGATTTTTTAAAGCGGATTGATGTTTTAGAGCAATTTTCCAAAGTTTTTCAAAAATAGGGCATCGTTTTTATGGATCTGTGTCCTTACTATGCGTCCGAAATACCAAATATATAGTATTTTTGGAAAGCTTGGACAATTGTTTTTAAGAATATCATATTTGCGATTTTTTGGGAACCATCTCTAACCTCAATAGGGGTGTTCAAAGTGAAAAAACGGCACTTTTCTTGTAAAAGAGTACATTTTACGGTCCAATCGAAAAACCCAGGTAGAAATACCTGTAATTTTACATGCTCTAAGTATCTGTATACTCATCAACAACTTTTCGCTTTGGAAAATGTTTGAGGAAAGTTTAAATACGATCTGAATGTTGCGCTGTTAGTTAAACGGAGAAAAAAAATTAAAACAGCAAAAATTCCGGGTAAAGGTCGTTGATGATACCTGGAACGTGTCGGGGAGGGTCGAGTGAGTCCGTAAAACCTCTTTTGGAGGGAGCCAAAGTCGTTGATGAAATCGTTGATAACTTCAGACTAGTCTTCTTTAGAGAGGGTCCTTTAAAAAAAGGAGAAAAAATCAGAGAAGAGAGGAGCTGGTTGAAGAGAGAGAGAAAGAAAGAGGCAATCAAACCAACAAAATTTACATTTAATTTTATTCTTGCGACACCTCAGAGCAATGCTAGTTACGCTTCTAATTCCAGACACAAAAAATCAAACTCCGATAATTTTTTGTCAACTTTTCTAGAAATTTTTAATCACTACATTACAATCTAAAAAAAATATTCTGACTCGACATTACAGAGGATCCATTTTCTGTTGGATGAAACATTTTCTAAAATTAACAAAATACCCTCAAACGACACATTTTTTATATTAACAGTTACATAAACTGTGACCTTTTCATTTTTATTTTGCAAACAAAATCACAACAATTTTATGTTTAACTTAAAAAAAAAAATTATAAAAACAAAAGAAAGCGGAAACATTACCATTGTCAGTCGGAAATGAAATGACCAACCATCTGAATAAGCTTTTGCTTACATGTTGAAACTTAAAATCATGAAAAATTTCATTGTTTTACTCAATTTTATAAGAAAATAAACACAAAAATTGGCTTGTTTGTAAATAAAATAACAAATATTATTTTAACCTTACAATACAAGCAAATTCACAGACAAAAATAAATGTTACTACAGAGTTGAAGCCACAACATTTTTTATTTTGCGAATTCATTCACTCACTTTGGGTAAATATCATTTTCTTCTGTACATAAATTATAAATGAAATTACAACGTTATGGAAATGTTCTAAGATATTTTTTTTTTTTGATAAATTGTTTAAATTGTATCAAATTTTATTTATTATAATACTTTTATATTAGGTCACATCTAAAAATGGAAGTAAAGGAAAACGTCGCTACAGCCTTTCCGGGCCATCGTAGACCCATAGTTTCTTCTGAAACTATATCTTATTTTCATGCGCGGAGGTAGCCTCATCATTAGAATTTTTGATTTTCATATAAAAAAATAGAGTTGCCGAACAACTTTTGGTTTAAAATACCGGTTTTTCAACAAAAATCAAAAAATTTCCACAAATTTCCCGGAAAATCAAAAAAAAAATTATATCACTAAAATCCTCTTAAAATAAGCTACAACTTTGCTGAAGACACCAAAGACCTAGGACGAACTTGAAAAAAAATTTTTTTTCCATACACATGAATTCTCTTATTATAATACTTTTATATTAGGTCACATCTAAAAATGGAAGTAAAGGAAAACGTCGCTACAGCCTTTCCGGGCCATCGTAGACCCATAGTTTCTTCTGAAACTATATCTTATTTTCATGCGCGGAGGTAGCCTCATCATTAGAATTTTTGATTTTCATATAAAAAAATAGAGTTGCCGAACAACTTTTGGTCCAAAGAACCGGTTTTTCAACAAAAATCAAAAAATTTCCACAAATTTCCCGGAAAATCAAAAAAAAAATTATATCACTAAAATCCTCTTAAAATAAGCTACAACTTTGCTGAAGACACCAAAGACCTAGGACGAACTTGAAAAAAATTTTTTTTTCCATACACATGAATTCTCTTAACAGAATGTGGTTACATCGCATCGACTGTAAATGAAATAACAAATATTATTTTAACCTTACAATACAAGCAAATTCACAGACAAAAATAAATGTTACTACAGAGTTGAAGACACAACATTTTTTATTTTGCGAATTCATTCACTCACTTTGGGTAAATAGCAAATTCTTCTGTACATAAATTATAAATGAAATTACAACGTTATGGAAATGTTCTAAGATATTTTTTTTTTTTGATAAATTGTTTAAATTGTATCAAATTTTATTTATTTTTACTTTTTCGTTTTAACTGATGAAATTGATGACAAACAAAACGACACAATTCGGAAAATGTTTTTCTACTCATTCATTCATTTATTTTGTATGGGTGACAGTGTTACTTTATTTATACCGTTAGGTATGACATTAAAAATGATAACAATCAACAAAAAAATGATAGCAATGAGGCCTGACAACATTTTAACTACACAAGAGTTTGCAGTAACAAAACAACCATTACCTGAAACAATTTAACAAGACATTGGAAAAAAAACCGTGTAGTGTAAAGTAAAAAAAATTAATAGAAAACAGTGAAATTTAAATTGATTTATAGGTATGGTGACAATAAGTGGTGTTTTCACATCAATGCGAATCGCGTGTTCGTATGGCACTGGTTTGATTTTGCTTGTGTTGTTAGATTCTGCTATTTGGATGCAACGACCAGACATTGTTGATTGGAATAATCGAGTGCAAGATATACCCACGCATTTTTTATATGACATTTATGATTTTATTGTGATTGGTGGTGGTAGTGCAGGTGCAACAATTGCCGCAAGATTATCAGAAATTGAAAATTGGAATGTGTTATTATTGGAAGCGGGCCCAGATGAATCATATTTATCTGAAGTGCCAATGATTTTTCCTACGTTACAACAATCAAAATTGGACTGGAAATTTAAGACAGAGAAAAGTGATCGATATTGTCTTGCAATGAATGATGGTCAGTGTAATTGGCCACGTGGAAAAGTACTTGGCGGAAGTTCTGTCCTAAATGCTATGCTTTATATTCGTGGTAATAAACATGATTATGATCACTGGGAGAAATTGGGAAATCCCGGTTGGGGATGGAAACATGTCTTACACTACTTTAAAAAACTAGAAAATATGCGAGATCCAGAATTCAGATTAAGTGATATGCATAACACAAATGGACCGATGTCAGTTGAACGATTTAAATTTAATAGTCCATTAGCAAAAGTGTTTCTTGATGCTGCCGCTGAAAT
Organism: Culicoides sonorensis; assembly: GCA_900002565.1. NCBI lineage: Eukaryota > Metazoa > Arthropoda > Insecta > Diptera > Ceratopogonidae > Culicoides > Culicoides sonorensis. Next base: position 3,930 of record LN483837.1, read on the forward strand.
GCATTACCTTAATCCATATAATGAAATGAATGGCAAACAACAAACGGGCTTCTCAAAACCACATGGAACAATTCGTGATGGACTTCGATGTAGCACAGCAAAAGCATATTTACGACCAGCGGCACACAGAAAAAATTTACATGTTGCATTGAATGCATTTGTTGAAAAAATTCTCATTGACAAGGATACAAAACGGGCATTTGGTTGTCTTTTCAAAAAAGACAAAAAAAAATATGTTGTATTTGCTTCAAAGGAGGTTATTTTGTCAGCAGGTGCAATTCAATCACCTCAATTGTTAAAATTGTCGGGAGTTGGGCCACAAGAAGAATTATTGAAACATAAAATTGATGTTATATTTCACAGTCCGGGTGTTGGAGAAAATTTACAGGTAAGATTTAAATCAAAATGATAACAAACTTTTCACTTGAATCATAATTTAGCGATAAATTTTTGAAACACTCATAATCTACCGTTTAAAGATAAAATTTTCAAAGATTTTAATTTAAAATTCATTACCGAAAAAAGTTTTCAAGTTAATTTTCTTATTATTTAACTTTTTTATTAAGGAAAAAAAAATAACATATTTCTATAGCCTTTGGGGGAAAATATAACATAATTTTAATGTCCCACTTTGAATCAGTTTTGCTGATGCCAAAGCTTACGGTTGCGTTCTCACTCAATTCGTCTCAATTTTGACATTTAAATTAATTAATTAAACGGAAATCTTAAACACTTAACTAATGCAATTTTTATTTTTTTTATAAATTGTCTGAATTATCTTAACTGAATCCGAGTGAAAGATTAAGTGAAAATTATACGATTTTTTTTTATTTAAAAATAACACAATTTCGATAATTGTTCTATTCTACAGTGTGATTTTAAATCTTTACATAATTAACTTTCCTTTCTTGATTATTTATAACCGGGAAACATTTTTCATAGAAAAACCGCGGAAAATTGTAAAAATTTCTAATATCATGGAATCATTTCATTTTAGTGATTCTCAGCGATTTATGCAAACCAGTTATTTTCCACTATTTTGAAAACTTCACGGTTTTCCACGATTTTGCAAATCATAACGCTCTTTGTAAATTTTCCAATCCTTGAATATTGAGCCATTTTTGTGGTTTCATTCCGAATTTTATCGAATTTTAGAACTTCCTGAAAATTTTGCGATTGTGATAAGAAATCACACTACATATAATATGACTATAAAGTGTTGGACTATCAATCTTAAGGTCAACACTTCAATTCTCGCTCCGACCATTAAACTTTAAAAACTCAAATGTCCGTTTTTCTGGCTACTCAATTTGAGTTAAAAGCTAGATAAAGGTGGCGAATGCTTCGTGTGGCAGAATAAAAGCTAAGTTCCTCGGATGATGATAACGGATATGCACGATGGGCCCGACTGATGATCTGCGTGCAGGTTAATTGGCCTCCCAACAAATCTGAGCTGATCCAGTGCCGGATTGGTCATACGGGCAATCTGGCAAATGCCAGAAAGGCCGCAGTCGATTGTTTTGTAAAAGTTAAGTTAAGCGTACATTTGAAAGAAAATTATACAGAATGCCAGGGCCGTTAGTAAGTTTCAATCTGTCCCTGATCTGTTCTGAAGCCTGTTACAGCTAAGAGGCTGTTTTTTAACTTTCCCTTCTCATACATAAAATACTTAATTTATAAATTTTTGCCTTTAAAAAATCCTGAATCTCCTTTACGGTATAGAGACCAACAATAGTCAGATATCGCTGCTTTAACATTTTTCCCCTGGTACCATTTCTCAAGAAATCATATTGTTTCAATGATTAAAATTGCGATGTTTCCTAAAATTTGTTCAAATTTGGAATTTTGTCATATTAAACACTGCTTAAATTAGTACAAAAAAAAATTTTAAAAAATTAAACATACAAGTATTTTGGTTCTCCTGGTTTTTCCGACAACTTTTCTACATATTTTGGAAAAAAATTAAATGCGATTCATAAAAATGGATTTTGATTGAAATATTGAATTCACCATTCTTGAAAAAGCTCTTGTGTATTTTTTTTTTTGTAATCTGCACTTTTGTAAGTATCCATAAAAAATCAGATTCAGATAATTTTTTTTTTGCATTTTTAATAACAAACACAATTTTTAATGAATTTTCATACAATGTCAAATTTATGTTAAAAAGTTCAAAAAATATAGTTCAAGGATAAGTCATTTAAAATTGGGTCAAAGCTTTTAAAAACACCCTATATAATCAGAGCTTCATTTTTATTTTGATTAACACACACCCACTATATAGAAATTTTCTTCTTATATTTTTTTTAATTTTTGTAGGATCATGTTGCAGCCGGAGGAAATACGTATTTAATTAAAAATCCAGTATCAAACAATACATTAAGTTTTATTGCCCCAAAAGTTTTACAAGTGGATTCTGTACGTGAATTTGTCTTCAATAAAACTGGTCCATTATACGCATTACCATTTTGCGAAGTAATGGCATACATTTCCACCAAATATATCAATTACAAAACTGACTGGCCAGATATTCAAATATTCTTTGCATCATTGAGTGACAATTCGGATGGTGGTATGTTTGGTAGACGAGCTGCTGGCATGTCTGTTGATTATTATAGTAATACATATGAAAATATTGTGTATAAGGATAGTTTTATGGCAGTTCCCTTGTTAATGCGACCCAAAAGTCGTGGGAGAATTTTGCTAAAATCAAGGGATCCTGAAGATCATCCAATCATTTATGCCAATTATTTTGAGGATCGTCTTGATATTGCAACACTTGTAGAAGGCTCAAAATTTATTTATAACTTTTCCCAAACAAATACCATGAAATACCTTGGGGCAACATTCAATCCAAATACACCCCCGAAATGTCGTCAATTTGAACAATTTACTGATGACTTTTTTGAATGTTTGGCACGTCATTACAGTCAAACAATTTATCATCCAGTTGGTACTTGCAAAATGGGACCTAAACACGATAGTATGGCTGTTGTTGATCCTCGCCTACGTGTGTATGGCATCAAAAATTTAAGAGTTGTTGACGCAAGTATTATGCCTACAATTGTTTCGGGTAACACAAATGTTCCGTGTATTATGATAGCAGAAAAAACTGCTGATATGATTAAAGAAGATCATATCAGGCAACACTTGTTACGCAGCTAATTAATATCAGATAAATATAAATTAGGGAAAAATAAATATTTAAATTTAGTTGAATCAATATAATTTCCATTTGAACATATTTTTTCATTCCACAGCCACTCCAAGCGATTTCAATCATTTTACTCGGTTTATTTCCGTAATTACCATTCTGTATTTGGTATAATTATGTTCTACTGATATGAAAAATAAGTACTCTCAATAAATATTTAATGATCCAATGGTTTCCACTACATATAAAATAATAATTAAGACAAAATACTAAAATATTATGAAAATATTTATAGTTAATGACCTCAGTGCTTGTGTAAATATTTAAAATTAATGTTTTAATAATAAAAATGAAACATTTTAATTACAGTTTAAATAACAAATTTTATTCATTTAATTAGTTCGCTACTGATGATAACACTCTCAATAATTAGGCAATATTGGAGCCTTTGATAATGATACCATAAAGTTTATTTAATGGGAAGCAATGAAAAACAATTGAGTGGTTTAATTTTTGTCTAAATATCAGTTTGTAGGCGGAAATTTAACATGCTTCTACAAATTATTTGCTTGTTTGTTCATTAAAAGTTTGACAATTTTGTTTTTCTGTTTAAAGGACAATAAGCCATGGTTTTCGAAACTGATTTCATGGTTTGAAATGAGCTTTTGCTTCATAAAAGCAGACCAAATGAAGAAATTCGATATACATATATTTTGAATACAGGACGCACTCGTAAGATGTGCTTCAGAACATTGATGATATGAAATTTATCATGAAAGCATATTTTGAATTTCAATCAAGTAAAAACAATCAAAAGTTATTAAGATCAGATTATTGAATATGTATAACAATTGAAATATTGATTGAAATTTATCAAAAATCTTCATACATTTTGTTGATAAAAACAAAAGTTTTCGATTTTTTTCCAATCAATTAAGTCAGAATCAGGCAATTTTACACTTATTGTGTTATGACAACGAGGAAAATCCAAAATTTTGATTACATACTTTTTATTTAAAAACCAATACATCTTAGAAACTGAAAATATTATCATACTTATATATCAATTCAAAGGATGAATAAATGTTACATCACAAGTGAATACACTACACTGTGAAAAATTTTACGAACGAAATACTACAAAATCGTTAAATACGCGGCTATTAGAAAACGTGCCGAAGTAGTTGGGAGGGTTAGTTCCCGAGATTGTGGCACTACATTTTAATCGAATTTTTGGGGTTAAAAAAGCCAATGGCGTACTTCCGGCATAAAAAATCCATCTTTTCACTAAAAAATTAAAATTAAAAACTTATGATCCAGTACATTACTAGGTGTAAGTTTCACGTAATAGTGGTCGCCATTTGAGCATGAAATGAAACAAATAATGACATAAAACAATCCAGCGGCGGGCCAATTCAAATTAAAAAGCTTTGTAAATCACCTGAGAGCGTTGACAATGTCACCTTGCTACGACTGATTATCAGAAGTGCCAAAAACTGCTGTCTTGATACAGGGAAGTCGAAATGTTAAACGATTTTTACCCTAAATTTTCTTTCCAATGGTATAATGAAAAATGCTGATGCAGTTGTTTTTTCTTGATTCTCTACTGATTTGCATACTTTCTTTCATACCTTCTTATACGAAAATGTTTCAGAGAAGTCGTTTAACCATTTCAAACTGGTACCATCTTCGTATTGTTGTTGTAAATGAATAATTGCATGATTTGACATCGTTTTCGTATAGTCGTAACCAAGCAACACTCTTTGAGACAATTTTAATTTCTTAGGTGACCTGTAAACACATTCGAATAACAAATAATAACATAACATAACAAATAATAATTTAAAAGGAATTCAGTTATTGCCTGGAGTTGGACCATCAGATTCTACGTCAAAATACGAAAACTGAAATGAAGTAAAATATAAATATATCGAATTAAATCATAATTTTAAGACAATAAATATACCGTCTGATTCGTCTTTAGTAGTCAATCCATAATGGTTATCTTCGGACTCTTCGTTTATATTTTCAGTACGAGATGTTTATTTATCTCTTATTTATTTAGCGTCAAAGACACTTACAATTTGACTTAGAAGTTCAGGACTTGTTTCAAACAGTCAGTAAATCCAACACAAAAAGGGTTGCAGCATGATTTCTTTTCACTTCCAAGGATGGAACATCAATTTAAGGCCTACATTCTCCTTTGGATTTTTTCTGCTTGTACAAATAAAACCTACAAAATTATCTATAATAAAGTAAAAAGTAGGACAGTTAAATAGTTTACAGTGCATATAAAACTTACTTCATCCTTTTAAAGCATTTTATTTTTAGATCACAAAGCATATTCAAACTGTGAGAACAATTTTGAAAATAAACAAGTTGCGTGAATGTAATGCGTATTATATTCACTCTATCAAAAAACCACAATTGGTAAGATAAAATTAAATAACATTTTCTTGTGTATAGTTTTTACAATGATGAGTCGCATCATCATTTATATTATGTTCGTGTCTGACCCAGATTCGGTAAACAAAAATTCCCTAGGCAATAAAATACTTTGTCAAATTTTGTTTAACACATCATAAAATTTAATAGAGAGATCTTTTTATCATCGATATATATTGAGAGGAATTTTATTTGTTTTTCAAATATTAAAAAGTTCTTTGTGTGGCTGAGAAACTTTTGTAATTGTCAAAATATTTGGAAAATGATCCAAATATTTCCCTTCGAACATTTGTATTAGAATTGCTCCTTTAAATATATCAATTTAATTCTCAAAATTACCCTCATTAAGACAATTATCAATAAATGTAATAAATGTCACAAAAAATTCATGATAAGTGATAAATTTTAAGCAAAAACCTGTATCTTGTGTTATTCAATTGAAATGATATTAATATAAATTTATGACATTTTGTTTTTCCTAACCGAATTGGAACATCAAATAAAGTCATAGCAACATTTCTCACATTCAGGAAAATATCATTGAAATAACACTTTTTCTTTTGGTAATATAATCAAATTGATGTCAGCAATTAACCATACATAATAGAAGTTAAACAATAATTATATTCTCTTTAACATAATGAGACGTAATTAATTAAGTAACAAATTATGAAAACGTGTAGGTTTTCTTTTCATTCAATTTGGGTTTAAGGAAATACATTTTTCGGATAGGTTTCAAGGACAATAAAATAAGGAAATATTGTGTTTGTTCAATTCTATCCGATAATTAAAAAAAAAATCTGTGAGGGATTTTTTGACACATTTTTTTTTTTTTTTTTTTATTTCGATAATATCTTACAAACTAACACTAATCAAATTTTCTTAGGAGCTTTTTGGCCGAAGCCCTGTAAAGCTCGTCATTTTAAATTGACAACATTCATAGAGTGTAGAGAATACAAAAAAATTAACATAATAAAAAAAAAAAATTTAAAGAAAACTTAAATTCTAAATTATGTTTTAAACCAACGGATGAACAAAATCATCAAATATAACAATTTACTTTATACTCATTAATCTACGTAGGGATACAGAAAATTCATCTAATAAATTAATTAACATCAAATATTAATTTAAATTACATGAAAATAATTACTTAAACTTTTCAAGTATTAATTCATTTTTAAACTAATTCACTGTAAATTTGGATAAATCACAAAAACTTTTTATAAGCACAGCTGGACTGCCTTCCTTCAATTTTACAAGAACTTGACCATTTGATGTCCAAACAAAATCCACGACTTTTTCACGTTTAAGTTTTTTTGCTTGAATATGCAGCTTATGGTTTAACGGTGATAAGTTTTCGAATATAAAAATTTGATCACTAGATTCAAAACCAATATCAGTACATTTAAATTGCTTTGATTTTACGGCAGATAAAACTTCTTTTTTCTTTAAATTGGTGACAAAATCAACTCTTATGTTTTTTCTTTCTTTCCCGTATCTATAAACATCTGATACATCTCTCTCAGGTATTGAAATTTTCAAAATAATACCAATTTTCTTGACGATTTTTAACAAATCTGTAATCGTTTCGTTTTGACAGATAGGAACACCAAAAATATTAATACTTTTAACACAAGCAAATCTCTCTAAATAATTTACACGACTGTTCAACAGGCTTATTTCACTTTCCATTGTCTTAAATTGTTGATTGCATTGCAAATTAAGCTCTTTGATTTCATCGTACAACTTTTTATTATCTTTAAGTACTTGTGCATTTTGTTCGACAATTGATTTCAAATATTTATTAGTTTCTTCCATATTGTCCACAAATAATTTTTTCGAATTATCACTTTTAAGAGGAGACGGATTCTTTCTCTTATTTGATCTTTTTTTATGTGACATATAAATATTATCTGTATGATGTAACGTGTTGCAAATTAAATGTCCACTACACAATCTCCAAACCACTTTAATATTATACGCAAGTTTTGTTATCAGTTAGCACCAATACATAAGTATTTTTAACAATTTAAGCAAGTTTTTTTGATGAACAATAGAATGCCATTAGATACTGCACGTGCTTAGTATTTTATTTTATCAAAATTATTAATAAACTAACATCGACCATTAATTTTCACTTATTTATATTTATTTGTTTCTAATTACTGATCATTTTGGTATATATTTTGATATTTAAATTTACTTGAATATGCAATTATTTAACTAAATAACAAGAGCAAATAATAGACGTCTGATCCCTTCGTATTCTTCACTCTCTGGAAATATTGGAAATATTTCCAGAGAAGGGCCGACAATGCGAAAATTAAATTCAATTGTGGTCCAATTACATTGCAAAAAGATTAAAAAATTTCATACTCGTACCATTTCCAATTGAAATTCGACAAAATTTTAACACACATTAAAAATTTGGTCTGAATATGGCTTTAATATTTTTTTTTTGTCAATATTAACCACATTCAACCTACATTATAACATTTGTGTGATAAATTTATTATTATTATGATTGTTAAAACAGTTTTATTTAAATCCATGCAAATAATCCCGGTTAAAAGTTAAGTTTACATAATGGATCATATTTGTTAATCCTCTATTGAAATAATTTTTATACAAATATAATCAAATAAATCCGAAGATTTTCGGTAACCGGTACTTTATGCAAGGTATAAGTCCTTATAATTATACGTATGTGTATAGATACCGCAAAAATTATAACGCGCTCTGTACGTAAATTATAAGGAGTTATACCATGCATAAAGTACTAGTTAAGGTTGTCGTTTTAACATCCTTTCGGCAAAAATTACATTTAATTCATTTAATTTTTCATTCTTATCGTTTCACAATAAACAATGACACGTTTTTTATTTTGGTTCATAATTCATTATAAAAAAAAGGTAAAAATCTGCGCGTGGCATCGCTTTAATTCATAAAATTAAGTGAAAATGAGGTTATTTATCAATTTTTTTTCCTTTATTACAAATATGTTTAGTTTTGTTTTTTTTTAATTACGCGTGACAAAAAAATTATGACTGTTTATGACATTGTTGAAATTTATTATTTATTATTTTTTCAAACTTTTTTTTTAATTTTTTAATGACAATCAGTTTTGAAGGATTCAATGACACTGCAATGCATGCTATTGAGAGTGTTAAAAAAAAATCTAATTTATTAAAATCAAACACCATTAGAAAATTAAATATGCATGCCATGAAATGTAATATTCAATATAAATAATTGTGAACTAAAACCAGATCATTTGTCATTATAATATTAAAAATTTTGGTCTCTATGAAGAAAAATGCAATGAGTGACGATTCGTTAAAGTACCAAAGATTATTAAAATGAAGTCGATTCTGAAACCCAGTTGAAATTTCCTACGAATTACAAAAAGTTCATTTGGATGTTTAAGGCGATGCCTCAAATAAGTTCTATTTTCATTGATCTTTATTTAGTCCTTGTTTTTCTACTTTTTTTTTACCGTAGAGATCATTGCAATCGCTAGAAAAACGATTTATCTGGAGAGCTTTTTCGATTTAGATCGACCACGGTGATGCCCTTGTAAAACCTTCACACAAGACAGTCTGGGGGACTCTCTGGACCCTCAAAACTACGCCATTAACGACTATGTTATTTTATGATAGCGTACTAGCCAAGAATCGAACGCAGATTCCCAAGATTACCTCAGGTACTTTATATTTGAGCTTTTTTGTATCCACATACATCATTCTGCATGTACTAGTGTTGTCTTATCCTAATTAATGTGCATATTGTCTTTTTCTCGAATAGTAATAGTACTACAGATGATTCAGACATATGACAATGTTATGTAGCGAATTTTTAGCAGGTGGTCACCCATCCAACCACGAGCATCATTAATTGCTTGATTTGCTTAACCTAGTCGAACTGTGTGTTAAACCACTGCGTCAACGGTACGCCATCAACGACATTTACATTAATTTTTTTTTCCAATGCATTGATGGAAAAATCCTGATACAGTTGTCTGTATTTATTGATTCTCTACGGATCTGCATACTCATCAAAAACCGTCTTATACGAAAATGTTTCAGGAAAGTCGTTTCGCCATTTCAAACCAGTAGCACACTCACCTGTATTGTTGCTGTAAATGAAAAATTGCATGTTTTGACGTCGTTTTTGTATAGTCCTAAACAAGCAACATTCTTTGAGACAAATCTGAACTGTAAACACATTCGAATAACAAATAATAAGTTGAAAAGAGTTCAGATTTTTTCAGGAGTTGGACTATCAGATTCTAAGTAAAAATACTAAATTTGAAATGTTAATAATTATTGCATTATAATTTTAAGGCAAAAATATACCGTCTGATTCGTCATTGTAGTCAAAATCCTCATCTTTCCAGAATTGTCATGTTCGGACTCAGACACATTAGAGTCTTCGTTTATATTTTCAGTACGAGCTGTTTATTTTTTTTTAATTTAATTTAATAAAGGTTTAAATAAATGAAAAATAACATGAATTTGCAACGACAAACGAGCTTTTGGGTAAAAGTTTTAAAAAAATATCTTGGAAAGTAACTTTTGTTTGAAGAAGTATTGTACTTACTTTTCATCTTTTTGTTGTTTTATTTAATTTTTACCTATTAATAACCTATTTTGTGAATTTAGAGCCCTGGTGGTATTGCTCCAAAGCTGAATATTTCACTCATAAAATTTACATTCTTTTCTTCCTGCTCATTTAATATTCATTTTTTTTTAATTAAGTTTAGTTTTTTTATAAATAATTCTGTTCTTTTTTCAAGTTATTCTTATTGTTTTATTATTAGTAGCACTTTCTTTCTCTATTTCAATAAGTTTTCTTTCACACGATTTGTCTATCACTTTACAGAACTGTCATATTTACCTACTCCAAAATACAGGGGTGCAAGACTTATGGGGAGAAATATATATAAAATTTCCGATGCCTTTATTTTTTGCTATAATTTTGTACACTGGTTCTATAAGTCAATCTAAGCATCCCTGCAAAAAATATGTACGAAAAAAAAATATTTTTTGCAGGGATGCTTAGATTGACTTATAGAACCAGTGTACAAATTTATAGCAAAAAATAAAGGCATCGGAAATTTTATTTATATTTCTCCCCTTATATTTTATTTGATAATAGCGGTATTTGGGTTTGGTTCGACTTTCCAAAGAACGTTTAATTTAACGTTTAAAAATAAGTGAGAATTTTAAGTTTCAAAATTAATTTAAATATGCCATCACAGAATTTATTAAATGAAAATTATTCATATTGACTTACATCAATCATATGAAATAATAATTTGTCTTGAAAGAGAAATTGGACACTAAAATAACAAAAAAAAAAAATAATACATAATTCATTTATACGTCTCACATTTCAATATTATTTTCAGCCCTCACTTGTATTCTTGCTGCCTGTCAAAAACAAGCTTTTATTCAATTCAATCATGATACTTATAGAAATTGAAAAATTTTATATACTTGACCTTTGAATGGTATACGAAAGTGCATTTTATTATTATCTCAACTTATTTCTGAGGCATTTTTGAAGTGCATTCCGCTTTAGATTCAAAAAAGTCGGACTTTGAGGAAGGAAATTTTGAGGAATGATCATTGAGACGGACGATCAACATATTCGCAATTCTGCATTTTAGTATGAAATCAATAAATTTAATTATTCCCGTAAACAAAGTTACACAACAATCTTATTTTCACATCAATATTAGTTAGAAAATGTTAATCTTCAACCAGACTGTTATGGTATTAATAGTTAAGTATGTTATTAATATTATTATTTTCTTTCATTTTCCTCACTAGCAATTAAGTTCTAGCATATGAACAAGATTTTATTTACAAAAACAAGGCTGATAGTCACGGAATCATGTCTTAACTTTGTTAAAACAAGTGTAATTGAAAACTTTATTTCTTGTTAAAAAGTTTAATAAAGTGCTAAAGCACTATAGTTAGAAATTTTATCCCTTTACTGCCTTAAGTCCTATTAAATAATAACAATTAGAATTTATATAAGTAATTCTAGCTTATAATATTGAACATGTTAAAAATATGTGACACAGATTAAATCCCTCAATTTATGTCATTGAAATCGAAAATTAAATGCAATAAAAAACATGAATTTGAACTGTTCTTGGTGGTAAAGGGATGGATCAAGTTTACTCAAAGAAGATTTTCATTTTGCTTATCCTGTCTTAAAATGTTCTTCTTTAAAATAATTAATTTGCATTTTATTGCGGCGTAAAAACACTTGAATAATAAGAACTTTTTATTTAATTTACGTAACATATCTTGAAAAAAAATAAAAATTAGAACGCAAAAAAAAAAAATATTTTTAATTTGGTAACTACTTTTTATGATTTCATCATCAATGTAATTTTTCAGAAAAAATTAATGTAATTTTCATAAACAAATTACAAAATTGATAATCATAAAATTTATGAATAACAAAACGTCTAGACATCAAAATATTTTGTTAAATTTTAGAGCAGATTATAGCCTTGTAGTATCTGTATTTTGATAATATACTTGTTGACTTATTCTAATGCCTTGTCAGAGTAATTTTCTGAAGAAATTTGATGCAGCATTGCTGTGAAAGTATTTTGTATAAATTTAGTAAATATTTCCATTACATCAAACAATTTTTTTTCCATTTTGAAAATGTATTGAATGTCATTTAAAATCAGTGTCGGTCTTGGTACTCGTTATTAATATTATATGGTTTTATTTTATAAAATTTATATATATAGGAATTTACGTTTTATTTTTTTATTTTAAAACTCACCTTGAACTGTTTAATTTACGTTTTTTTTTAATATTAATCGAAAAATTTTAATACTCAAATAACCTTGATTACAATAAATGGTTGTGCATTTTCGGAAATTGTGATTCTTGTTGAATCGAATACAAACAAAACTAGAAATTGTAATTTTTTTCACAATTCATCTCCATTGTGTTTATTTTAATATGAATTTTCTTCATCATTTTAGTTCAACTCTGACAGGTATCAACAAATGCACAGTTTCTTTCCTCAAACCATCGATTTATCATCATATTTAATGATATGAGAGAACTTCAATTGCAACTAAAAAAATGACTTCATTTTCTCAAAAGCATTTTACTGCTATTCCTCAGCACGAGTCATAAAAAGCAATTCTTATTAATGATCCAAATTATTATTGATCATAATGCATAATAACAATTTTGCTTATTATGAGTAATTTATCATTATTGATTCTTTCAAAGTCATTGACATTATTTCCATGAAAACGTATTTAAGGTTCAAAGTTGAGTTCGCAAAATTTGTATATTGTATCAAAGTGCCGTTCAAAAGTGAAATCATCTGTTCAATTCGCTAGAAGACTAAAAAATCTGATCCATCCATCATATAAATTTTAACGACTTTGCACATTTTTCACTTCAAACGACTTTTTTTAAAAAATGAACATGTGAAATTGAAAAATAGTTGGAAATATTAAAAAAGAAAAAGGATGCGAATTCTATGAAGAAAAACATCGACTGTTATATCCGAATAATTTTCCCTCATAATCGGTTAAATTCGGAATAAAATTTTCAATTCGAATTATTTTTCTTTGAACGAAAATTTGATTCAATGAAATCGGTTTTTGTCTAAGCAGCTGTTATACGATTCGAAAAAGTTAGTTTCGACACATTTTATTCTTGACATCAACCTTTTTTGCAATGAGTTTTAACATTTGAAATCATAAAATGTGACGGTTATTCTTCAATCACATTTTTTGAGCGGGTTTAAATTAATTTTTTGACTAAAAAACCTCATGACGCTACGATATATTTAGGAAGAAGGCCTCAGACTCTGGTGCCATCATGCTTGTTTCAAAGGGAAAGTGTAAATGAAAATTCAAACGTAACGTACGCAAAACGAAAGGTCATAGAAAAAGGCTTCCCCGCGGGCCTTGTGGATCATTATGTGGATACAGGAGGCTGTGATATGATCTTGAAAAAAACCTTACCCTTAAAGATCAAACTGGGTATATGATAATTGAATTTGAGACACCGGTTTTTATAACGTAAACTTAGATCAATTTCATTTACAGAATTCTCAAAGTTCTTTCACCTCGAGTATAGTAAATATAAAATTTTGTTTACTATCATTCATAAAATCTTCTTCCTAAATTATATATTTTCTGATTTCAAGTAGAATTAAAAATAATTTGTTTAATTTTTTTTATACTGATATTCATTAACATATATGATAATGAGCATGAAGAATCACGTTTCATTCTACATTATAAACAATATTTTTTACATTTGATTTATTTTTTTACACTAAATTATTCGAATCTTTCGTCAATAGATCTGTTTCGCAATTTTCGATAGTATGAGAGAATATTAAAATAATAGTAAGAATGAGTCACACATTCAAGAGAAAAGAAATCCTATTGAATAGAAAAGTACTGAATGCATGATTACAGGGAAACTAGTTCCAGGGTTACTTCAATCTTTGAAACCATATTGTACGTGTGTTTGGATTGTCTGTAGAGATATACGAGAACAGTTTTCGTCTTGTTTTTTGAATCAGATATTTTTCCTAATCTTATCTCTATCTGGTAGACTCTCACAATCTACTGGATTAGTGTCACTGGATATTCAAAAAGCCTTCGACTCAGTATAGCACAATGGCCTTATCTACAAATTGATCAACACGAAAAACCCAATCAATAACATAGCTGCTCCAGTCCCAACATTCCTCGTGAAAATTTCACATAATTTTTTTGAAAATCAGCATACATAACGCACTATCAGACACACACGAAATGCACTATGGAACACCGCAAGGCACAGTCATGTCTCCAATTTTTTATAATATACATACGCACGACAAACCTCTTGATACGAATTGTCATTGCCATTGCAAATGCCATTGTATGCTGATGATACAGCGGTGTATTCCACATCAAGATTCACCATAAACCTTTCCAAATCAAGTCTAGAAGGACTGTCACTGAAATTGAATGGAGCCAAAACTTAAAATACCTCGGAGAGGTCTTCGATAAGCGCCTCACATACAAAAATCATATCCAACACCAACGCAGCTACTAAAATCATATATAGCCTCATCAACAGAAAGTCACGACTCAGTATCAACAACAAAATTCTTCTATATCAAACAGCCTTGAGACCCCTCCTAACTTACGCTCTACCATCAATTCCAACGTTAGGTAAATCTTATATCAAAATAATCCAGATATGTCAGAACAAGCTATTAAAAATGGGTACAATCGTCCCTTGGCTAACAAAAAACTCAACACTACACCACGACACCAACATGAACACGCCATTCCTCACTGATCAATGATCAGCTTGCTTTTTTATTACACAAACTGTTCAAAACTTTTTTCTCTCTTGTCAATACATTACAATAACGTTAACAATGATGCGAAATTCTAACCGATGGGACCCGTTTTATTGAATATTTAAAAACATTCCACCATTATGAAAATTTTATTTAAATTCCGCCATTGTAAATTTTTTTTTAAAATCTGTCATTTTGAATTTTTTTGAAAAATTAAAAAAAAAATTAAATCAAAAAAATTTCGTCATTTTCTACTCGAGCGAAATCAAAGTATTTTAATGCAGCCTTGAGCGTCTGCATGCGAGAAAAAGAGACAACAAATTCATTCATAGGCAAACAAAACATCTGCGCATACTTCCATTCACACACACTCTACACATTTGAATGAAAACATTGAGCAAAGCGACATATCGTACGATTTATTTTGTACATTGTGCAATAAATACAGAAGCAACAATACACATCTTGATAGTAAAGCAAGAGACAGAATGATACAATTTTCAAAGTAAAAAAACGAGTGTTAAAGTGAATAGAAATATTGATTTGTGGCAGCATGGCATTAGTCTATGAAAAATATTTGAATTGAGAGGACACAAAAAAGAAAACTTTGAAAAATCTATGAATTTTTTATTTATTTTAATAATTAAATGAATTGTAAATTGTATGCCAAATAAAGAAAATGTACAAGATTGAACGTAAATAATCCAGAATAATAGAGAATAAAAGTGTGAAGTAACATAAAAATTGTATAAATATAAATAAAATTAAAATTCTACACATTTTTGTTGATGTGTATGATTATGAAAATAAAAAAAATAGAAAAGGAAACCCCGGTTTCTCAATGAATTGATAATCAAAACGTAGTTAAAATTAAAAGTACATTCACATTAGTAATAATTCTCATTCTTATCGTTCATACACAAACAAGATGCTTTAAAAATTGAACTGAACTTTGATCAAGACAAGAATAAAAAGTAAATTGTAATTAAAATAAAAAAAAATTTAACTGAAATGAAATGAAAGCAAAGTCAAGTGATAGCAACAATAAGTGAAAATAAAAATACGTTGACCAATCAATAATTCCGTTCAATTTAGAACAATTAATCAATAACAAGGAGAGAAATTTCTAGTTAAATTAAAAAAAAAATAAAAAATTAATTTTTAATCATGGGATACGACACTGTAATACCATATCTCGGCGAATTTGGTCGTTATCAGAAACGAATTTATTTTTTGTTATGTTTACCGGCGATTTTATGTGCCTTTCACAAGTTAGCTGGTCCCTTTTTGCTGGCAACTCCGGAACATCGCTGCCAGCTACCATTTGAAAAGTCCAATGCAACATACAATTTGGAGCCACACATCAAAGAACTCTCATATCCAATGGATCCACTGAAAAATGCATATGCAACTTGTACTTATTTGAATGCCTCATTTGACGATGAATATTTCAATGGTAATACACCTGTAACTGAGGTAAAAAGTTGCGACAAGTGGGTGTATGATAAAAGTGTATATTTATCTAGTACTGTAACAGAATGGGATATGGTTTGTTCAAATAATTGGTTAAGAGCAACAGCCGATGCTATTTTTATGGTAGGTGTGATGTTGGGTAGTATCATTTTTGGTGATTTAGCTGACAGATTTGGACGATTGCCGATTTTCTTTGCCTCACTTGTAATTCAAGTGGTTTTTGGAATTGCAGTTGCAATTTCACCCGAATACATAACGTATTCAATTTCACGTTTAATTGTGGGAGCGACAACATCTGGCGTGTTTCTCGTTGCATATGTCATTGGAATGGAGATGGTTGGACCGAGTTATCGAACATTTGCAGGAATTTGTTGTATGATGTTCTTTTCAGTGGGTTACATGATGACAGCTGGTTTTGCTTACTTTTTCAGAGATTGGAGAACGCTACAAATTGCTCTCACGTTACCAGGTCTTGCTTTCATGTGTTATTGGTGGTTCATTCCAGAATCAGTGAGATGGCTTTTATCACAAAATCGGAAAGAAGAAGCAATTGAAATAATCCAAAAGGCGGCAAAGGAAAATAATGTTACAGTTCCACAAGAAGTGCTTGATAATTTAATTGAGCCTCAGGAGAAAGTGCCTGAAGATGAAAATAAACCATCCCTCTTAGATCTATTTCGGTATCCAAATTTACGTAAAAAATCATTACTTATATTCTTCAATTGGTTTGTTAATAGTGGAACATATTACGGACTTAGTTGGAATACGGGATCTCTCGGAGGTCACTACCTCCTTTCATTTGTCATCTCCGGATTTGTTGAAATTCCTGCATATACATTCATCATATTCACCCTTGACCGCTGGGGTCGTCGCAACATCTTATCAGGTTGCATGATAGCGGCCGGGACCGTGCTCCTCCTCACCGGTTTCATTCCAGACTCACAACCATGGCTACTGATCTCGTTAGCAATGTTGGGTAAACTTGCTATTACATCGAGTTATGGTTGCATTTACGTATTTTCAGCTGAACAATTTCCAACTGTTGTGAGAAATGTTGGACTTGGTGCTGCAAGTACAGCGGCTCGAATTGGCGGAATCATGGCACCATATTTTAACTTATTGTCAGATGTATGGAAACCACTTCCATTGATTATTTTTGGTGGATTGGCGTTTGCCGGTGGAATTTTATCATTATCATTACCGGAAACGCTGAATAAACGATTACCTGAAACAATTGCCGATGGTGAACAATTTGGCAAGAAGGGAAAAGACGAAGATTCCAATGCGGAAGAACTCAAAGTATTACATGTCCAAAAAGAGCCTGAGGCTCATTCAAATGGTCTTTTACATGCCACAGATGAAGACAAAAGAGAAAACACTGAAAGATATTAAAATAAAATTTATTTATCTGTTTTACATGGAGATAGTCAAGTTTAGTTGACTTTTTTTTCTTATTAGTATACGTTAGCATTTTAACAATTTATTAGATGTAAGAACACGTTTTGTTTGAAATGAAATCTAAATGTTATCAGTATGGATGATTTAAGTTAATTAATATCAATCTAAAAAATATTTTTATATGTCAATCATGAACAATTGATTCAATCAGTATCAGTAAAAGATTTTAACAATACATAAGAATTTAATCAGATTTGAATGATAATTTAAATGTTTTTAGGATAAGAAATTGCTGTGTAACAACAGTAAAAAAAATATTTGATTGATTTGGAAATAAATCTTATTTTTAATTATTGCTTTTGTAACTGAATTAAAAAGATTTTTCAATTATTTTAATAATTTTGAATATCAGCCTGAAATTTCCAACGAACTGAGCAGTCTCGTAGAAGTGTTTTGTAGGCCCTCCTCGCCAAGTTCCATTTCTGTCGATTTGGATAAAAAGGCAAGAATTATACACGTTTATACAGTGCGTATATGTCAATTTCAATATGGCCGACTTTTTCAATACCGAATTTACCGTGGTTTTCTTTAAAACGAGTCGTCGGTCACGAATAAAGTTGCGAGTGGCGGATCGCGAAAAACCACGAATTTCCAGAAAAAGTTGTGAATAGCGAAAAAAGTTGCGGATTGCAAAAAAAGTTGCAGATTGCGAAAAAACCATGGGTTGTAAACATAGTAAAAAAAGTTGCGGACTGCGAAAAAACCGCGAATTTACAGGAAAAGTTGAAAGCGGATTGTGAAAAAAGTTGCGGATTACGAAAAAAACGAACCGTTGAACAATTGCGGATCTAAAAAAAATAATTTTTACAAGAAATTCCTGCAAGGAGTGTCAAGTATTGTCCAAGAAGCTTTCATACAAGTTCATGAAGTTGTGAAGGTCGTTGATAACTTCAGGCTGAATTGTAAATTTTTTCTTTAAAATTAATTAAAACAATTTGAGTACTGACTTCAATATGAAATTTAATGGTAATGTATTTATTTTCACTCTTCTTTATAAATTTAACGATTTATTTTATTCCAATTTCATTCTAACTTCGATTTTTATTAATAAAATCATCAAAAAAACTTTCAGTGTCTTCAAATTCATCAATTTCTTCCATTTCCTGGTCCTCCTTTTCTTCATGAACAATATTTGGATGTTTCAATTTAACATGTCGTTTCAAAAGTGACTCACGATCATATTTCTTCGGACAAACATTACATTTCAATAATTTTGGTTCTTCATGACACAACTTTTTGTGTGTGCGTAAATTTTCTCTGGTTTGAAACATTTCATGACATTCTTCACACTCCCTGATCTTTGCACCGGTATGAATTGTCCTATGGTCCTCATAATCACATTGATTGATATACTTTTTCTCACAATATTCACACTCGTACTTGAAATTTTTGGTATGGACACGAATTTGATGGTAGTGACGTGATGTCCACGAACTAAATGTTCGCTCGCAATAATTACACGGATATTGCGGTTGAGTTGGTGAATGATTTTTCAAAAAGTGTGCTTTGAGTGATGATCGTAATGTGTATGTTTTACCACAATATGCGCAAATATATTTGACGCCTTTGTGTAAATTTGTGATGTGACGTTGTAGGGATGCTCGATTCATTTTCTCTTGACAAAGTCCACATGCTACAATTTCACGTTGTCGCATCATTTTTCGTTCAGCTGATGTTAACCCGTCCATGTCAGATGTGAATTTTGGATATCGCGAGGGTATCCCAATTTGTATGAGTGTATTTGGGCTTGTGCATTTCTTATCTTTGTTACATTTAAATTTGAGATGTTCCTCAACCAAATCCTTACAGTAAATAGTTTTACCTGAGCAATAACAGCGTGATAACGGTTTATTTGGATGCATTTTTTCAACATGATATTTCATATTTGCTTCTAATGCACATGAAAATCCACAAAAATCACATTTTATCTCATATTCAATGTCGTTATCTTCATCGACTAGGATATTCGTGCCACACAATGTATGCTTCACATGAATCCGAAGATGGTCCATTGTCCGAAATGCCTTTTGACAGATCACACATGAAAACATTTGTTGTTTCTTATGTTGATTTATTGCATGTCTTTGGACAGTTTCAGCTCGCATTGAATGGAATTCACAAAAAGTGCATGTAAAATGTTCCTTTACACTATTTTGATTGTGATACTCGTTGACGTGAAAATCGAGAGTTGATTGTGAATAAAATTTCAATGAGCATTTCGGACAATGTTTTAGCACAAATTGATCAGCATGACATTTTAATGTGTGGGTTTTCATTTCAAAAGCTCTTTTAAAACTATTGATATAGTATTCACAAAAATCACAGGGAAATCGTGGAATTTCTTCATATATCTCGGGATCCTTATTTGATAAGTCATCCACGGAATCATCTTCTTTTGAGTCATCAAGTTCAATGACGGCATCTTCTTCCGGCTCATTAATCACCTTCTTATTTTTATTTTCTTTTACTTCCAGTTCTTCCCTCACATTGAGAAGCACTTGATCAAATTTATCTAAACTCATTTCCAATGTTTCTGGACTTTCATCGCTTTCTTCCGCAACATCTTTCAATAAATTTTCTAGAATTACTTCGGTTTCCTCAGATTTGGCACGAAAATTCGATGCAATTATGAGTTCACTTGTGCAAGTACTACAAATTTTCTTTGGCACATCCGTATCTTTAATTGTATATCCTGTACAACTAAAGTATTTCATTGCAAATTTGGCAATATCAAGATCACGATGCTCGCACTGGCTCAAGCAAATTCTGCAATTCCGTTCCGTAATGACTTCCATTTTATTTTAATTTAATCAATATTTTTTGCACGGAGGTTGAAATTTTCGCGGAATTTTATTTTGTTATGAAAACAAAGATGTAAACAAGACCAGTGCACATTTACATTGACATCAAAATTGTTAGGGTGACCATATTTCCAGGAAATTTTCGGAAATTGATTCAAATTTATACGCGATTCAAGGTTTGCGTTAGAAATTTTCTTCGATTTAATTATTTTTTTTTATTCACTGTAAAATTGAATAATTTTAGGCCATAAAACTATGAAATTATAAAAAAATTTATATGAACTCGCTGTACTCCCCTTGTAACATGATCAGGCAATTTGACAATCAGGTCACCCTAATTTTTGGAGCTGTCATTTTTTGCGAACTTTAGTCTTGAATTTCAAATCTGCTTATTTTTTCATCAAAATTCTCAATAAAAATTGCCAATATTTTGTATTAATTTAATAAATTTAATTAGAATGACCTCAAATTCAAATACTAAAAAACCAGCTGTATGTTAATTTTAGATAATTACAATAAAAATTTAAATGTTGCCTTCAACAGGGTTTGTATTAAATTTCATAATTTTGCATGAGAATAAAAAAATATATAAAAATTATTGTATTTTACGTATTTAGACTATTTCGGGAGATATTATGTCCATTTTTTGCTGATGATCAATGCACGAGACCTTTTTGTCACTTCAAACATGGAAGGAAAGGTAATTTTTTTTTTAATTTTATTTCCATTCAGAGTACAATGATTATTTTTTTTCATAGATGACATTGAAACGACTGAATCTTCGAAACCCAAATATTGTCCGACTCCACTGGCGTACCAGCCAGACGATCATGAAGAAAGTAAACGTAAAAAGCCGAAATTGGAATACATCCCACTGCCGACTCTCAGAACGCGAGCAGAATACAAGCCACAAGTGGTCGAACCCGAAGACGAAAGTAGTGGTGAAGATCCTCCCATGTCTCCGATTGAAGATGAGCCGGTAGCAGCAGAAATTGAAGCTGCTGAAAGTGAAAAACCAGAAAAGGGGGAAAATTCAACACAGGGAGATAGTTTGATGAAAACTGAGGGCGTTTCTACTAATAAAAATGAAGATGCAGAAAAAATTGTAGAAAATGATTCACAAAACAAAGAGAATGTGGCACAAAAAGAAGATAAAGCTACGAGTCAAGATGAAAACCATAAGCCAGTGAATGGGGTGCTGACATCAAATGATAAAGACAAAGAAAAATCATCAAAATCTTCATCACATCGCAGGAGCAGCGGTGATCATGATCGTCATAAACACAAAAAGAGCTCATCGAGTCACAAATCATCGCGATCTGATAAAAATAGCAGTAGCAGTCATCATAAAAGTTCATCAAAAGACAAAAACAAGGATAAGGAGCATAAAAGTAGTTCGAGTTCAAATAAAACAGCATCATCATCATCATCAAAACACAAATCGAGCAGCAGCAGTCGACATCATTCAGACTCAAAGTCATCAAAATCATCATCTCACAGCAGTAGTTCAAGATCAAAATCCAAACATAAAGACAAAGATAAGGACAGGGACAGTAAAAAGGAACGGGAAAAGGATCCGGAAAAATCAAAGAACGAAAAAAAGACTGAAGAAATTGATGTCAAATCACCTGAAATTGACATCTCAATGATGTCCGATGTCGAAGTGAGTAGCGATGAAGATGCGGTTATGGAACAATGTAAAGCAATATTTGAAGAATACAAACCTGAATCGAACGGTGTCCAAGAAAAAGTTGAAAAAGTATCCCAACCTCCCACAAATGAACCAGAACCTGATCTTGATACCAGTTCAAAGAAGCGTGTTGCTTATGAAGGTGCTGTATCTCCTTTGATCAAAGTCCCAGTTCGAAATAAAGCTGTTAGTACAATGCAACAAATTTACCAACGACAAGAATCAATTCGAAAAATGTTGGAAGAAAAGCAAAATTCTGTTTCAAAGACCACTCACGTGAATCAATCCTCAGCATCAATGCTCCCACCAGTGAAAGGCAGACCCAGCATAACGCCCGTATCGAATATGTTAGCATTTAGATATGCAAAAGAAAAAATTGAAGCCCTTAGACAACAGCGAAATCCAATTCCATCAACGTCATCGCAACAACCGTCCACATCAACAATCGCACAAACGGCATCTAAATTTTATGGACGTCAAGCTCACGTGAATAAAATTGATCCAGATGCTCGACCAGCGCCACCAGTGTTAGAACCAACTTCTACAAAAATTTCCTATAATTTACGTATGCAGTATTACAATATGATGGTGAAACATTGTTTAGTGATATATCCGAATTGTGAAGATGCCTGGACAAGAGCTCAGACCGAAGAATTGGCTGTCCTCAAAAAATGCAATACGCCAAATATTTACAAGAGTAGTTCTCTGCTTGCCGTTAATAAATTGAGAAAAGAAGCAATTGCAGCTGGAAATATTAATACAGAAAAGTGAGTTTAATTTTAATAATTAAAAAATATTTATTTAACTTTGATTTTCATTGAAAGGAATAAAACAGTGTCACATGATGTCATTTTGGCAGGAAAACAGGGACAAAACACCTCATGGTGTGTCAATAAAAAATTGTAAGAAATATTATTCCAGTTCATATGATATCAAATAATAAAATTCATTTTTTTTTTCACAGAAAAACGGATAAAAACCAATCAATAGGCAATTTCGATATAATGCCAGGGGAAAAAGCGTACAATTTAGTACTTGAATGTATTGCAACCGAAGAACAACTTCGTCAATATGGCTTTCCACGGCCCAGTTCAAAGCCGGGCAAGGCAAAAATGTACAAACCTCAACCACCATTGCCACCGAATCGGGAAAATGAACGTTATTGTGCCCGGTGTTCAAAAGTATTCCATCTCGATAAATATGACGAAATTTGCATTGATGAATGTAACTACCATCCAAAGTCAGCTGGATTCAGAAGAGGATCTGCTGATAATTTCCACTACTGTTGTCAATTACCTGCTGGATCACCTGTAAAAATTTATTTTGCTTAAATTTATCATAATTTTATTGAATGAGTTTATTTTTTTTTTCAAGGGATGCAAATACGGAAATTACCATGTAACTGATTACATGGACTATGAAAATTTGACTGGTTTCGTGCGAACGATGGCAAAAGATGAGGATTACACGCCAACCAAACGTGATATTTTTGCATTTGATTGTGAAATGTGTTATACTAGGACAGGGCTTGAACTAACTCGAATAACTGTAGTAAACTTCGATGAAAAAGTTGTGTATGACTCGTTTGTTAAGCCAGAAAGTGAAGTTGTTGATTACAATACGACGTGAGTGAACGGAAATTGTTTTAAATTTAATTTTTTTCTGACAATGAAGTTTTTTCAAGGTATTCTGGAATTACTGCAGAAACTTTAGAGAATGTCAAAACAACAATCCGAGAAGTACAAGCCGTACTTTTATCCATGTTTCATGCGGACACGATTTTAGTGGGACACAGCTTGGATAGTGATATGAAAGCGGTGAAATTGTTACATGACAAAGTTGTCGACACATCAATTCTGTATCCACACAAAATGGGATTTCCAAAGCGGAGGGCATTAAAAACGTTATGCATTGAAAATTTGAAGAAAATTATTCAGGAAGATGGTAAGCATATTTTCTTAATTTTTATTATGAGAGTCAAATTTTCATGTTTTTTTTCTAGATGCGGGTCACGACTCTGCCGAAGATGCAGTCGTTTGCATTCAATTAATCAAACATTATTTGCGGAACAGAATAGTATAAAAAAAAATACTCTTACCATCAATTTATCTTAATATTTATTAACACTAAATTGGTCAGTTTATTTATTATCTATAATTTCTATTAAAAATTCAAATTTCGGCAAATTATTCAATTAATTTGCATTGAAAACTATGTTAAAAAATGATATTATGTAACATTTGATGAATAAAAAAACTTATTAAGGACCTTTCAAACAATTTTGTTTTCTGTTGTTTACGTTTAAAAATAACATTGCAAAGAAACCAAAATTATTTGGAAAGTCCTTCATAACTCAAATTCATTAAAAAAATTTTTTATTTAAGGAAATTTGTTTCACTTCATTAAGTTCATGTCACTTAAGATGTTTTCATTGAAAATCACTAAAATTTCAATAATGGCTAAATGAAAAATAAATCATCGTTCCAATAATTTAAAAGACCATCGCTAAATTTTGTATCAGTCTCAAGGGATTTGAAATACAGACGTTTCTTTTGTGAGGGCAGTAAAATCTCCTTAGACAATTCGCTAAAATCAAATCACATTGGCAGAGTCCTATTCAAAAAATTATGTGTAAAAATGAATAAAGTTAAATTGGATTGAAATAAACTCAGAGAATTTCGGTTACTTACGTGCGGCACATGAATTTGGACCTCCATATTCCCCATGATCGTACGCTATTTCAAGTAAAAATTAACTGCAAAAATTTCTTTAATAAATCGGATCAAAATCTCACCACAAACTGGTTTTCCTCTGTAACATTTCCATAAATATGGAACAAAATACTCCAAGAATGAGGGACAATTTGCTGTTTCATAGCAATAGTCATGCATTTTACAACATCGATCGATTCCATCCAAGGCGTAACCGGAGCCTAAAAATCCACAATAACAACCATAGCCTTTGAAAACTAGGGGATCACAACCAGTGGAGCACTTGATCTTTATTGTAATGAAAAATTTGGAATTAAATACTGTGTTGAAATTTCCTATGAAGGTGTTATTTTAAGGTGTTCTTTTAAGGCGTTGCCTTACACGATTATTGAAAACTTTTTTAATGAAAACGCCAAACAAATCACCTCGCAGTGCTTGGCAATTCGCCTCGCAAAGGGGTTGCCTTGCTTGGCCTATGCTGGGGAGCTGCGGGGTTAAATGTGTATTTTTCAACTAAATCATTGGCTCATGGATTATCTTCAAAAATCTCCCAAAATTCCAAAATGGCCGACTGTTCTAAAATAGCGGAAATTTCCAGAATCCAGAAAAAAACGGTTGTAATTCATAGAACCGCGAAAAATCGTGGATATTCATAAAATCGTAATTATAAAAGGTTTAGAAAATTCCATTATTTTTTAAGGTTTTTGCAAAATTTTACGATTGATTTTCCGCAATTTTTTTAAATTCGACGGTTTTTTTGTGATTTTCCGCTCATTCGGAAATTTCTACAAAATTTTCATAGTTTTTAAATCTACGAGATTTCATGCGGGTAATTTCTCGTTTTTTGCGATTTTCTGGTGTTCCGCGATTTTAGAAAAATTCTCTATTTTGAAATAGGCTGCTTTTTTAGATAATAATCCACGATGATTGTACCAGAAATTGTATAGAAAAATAAACTGAAACCACCAATCGCCCGTAAGCCCCAAGCAAAGCACTACCTATGCAAGGTGAAAATCAATTCAATTTCAAATGAAATTTATTTAAGGCGTCGCCTTAAAAATTCATAAGAACGTTTTATAATTCATAGAAAATGTCATCACAGTGAGTTAAATTTCATTTCATAGAAAAAAATAATATCAAAATCGCATACCATTGAATATAAATGAACAGCACCCCTTTTTGATCTATTTCCTGTTGTATTTTCGTCAGTTGCATTACTTGATCTGTAATTTAAGTGTAAGTTGGATTTAAACAAAGAATGTAATAAAAAAAAATGAAACAATTTCATACAAAATTACATGCCTCAAGCTATAATCAATTGACGCTTTATTAGTTTAATGTTCAATTTTGTTATGAAAACATCGAAATCAGAGCCAATTCATTCAATTATCGTTTTTCATGCAACCATATTTTTTTTTAGTGAGACACATTTAAATTTAATGAATAACCAAAAAAGCCCTTGAAAATAAAAATTCATCAATTAAAAGTTAACAAATAATTTAGAAACTCTTTACTTTACGCTTCAATGCTCAAATTAACACAATCAAAAAATTGTAACAAGATCATGCACTTTTGACCTTCAACCATAATTTTCTGTGTTAAAATTACACTAAAATTCATATTCACGGTCCATACATAATTAAAATGCTTCCATTTAACCACAATTAAAAAAAAAAAACATTTTTGAAACAAATTGTTCAAAAGTGGTCTCACGAAGGTGTTGATTACAAAAGTTTTGTTCATTTAACTTTGTAAACTCTCTCACTGTCATTGCCAACATAAATATAAAAAATATAAAAAAGTAGTTTTTTTTTCTTTTGCAATATTATGATAAATAGTTATTTTTATTTTATGTTGCTTTTTTTATTAAATGTTTTTGAAATTGAATGCATTTTTATTGCTGTTAAGTGTTGCATAATAAATATTTATTATAAGTAACTGTAGTGAAAAACAAAATTAAGTGGTGTCGATATGATTTTTATGTATTTTTTTTATAATACGATTCAAAATAGAATAAAGCTGAGTTGTCTCAGTTTTGTGGTATAATTTATTAAATTTAATCTTAAAATGGGCATAAACTCAAATGGTTATCGATAAATTACTTGCACGTTAAATTGATTTGACAAGTATCAATTTGTCACTTAATTACTTCCTCTTGGAAAAAATAGTGATAAATTGATTCAATAATAATAAAATTGATTTTATTTTTGATGATTTGTGCAGAATTGGTTTTGAAGAAAATAAATTGATTATGTGCTACATGGAAGCAACAGGTGTGAGTAAGATATTTTTTGGAATGGGACAACAAATGAAGAAGATTCTTTGATTTAGGAACAATCTTCAATTTTTTTTGAACTTTTTCTTCAAGGTTTTATATAATTTGAGCCTAGCTTGGCCCTTCTTAAGACCTTATCTGAAGAAGCTTCAACAATTTTCACGAAAAATAAAGATTAGACCGCAGAGTGATGCGGGAAATACGGAACGACAAGCGCGAGCAATTTAATGCATTGGCCAGGCAAGCAGAAGCTGCTGTGTACAACATGAAGGACCTATACACCATCACTAGAAACATATCAAATACCAGCAAAAGCAGGAACGTGCCAGTGAAAGATAAGAACGATGTGTTGCTCACCAATATAGAAGACCAGCTGAAGAGATGGCGGGAAAATTGCCAGTAGGTGCTGAATTTGCGACGAGATGGCAAAGAGGTTTCTCAAATACAAGCCGTCAGAACTTTGCCCATAAAAACTAGTCCACCCAAAAAGAAGGAAATCACCGATGCCATTAAATCCCTTAAAAACGGTAAAGCAGCAGAAATTGACAGTATTACCGCAGAGGTCCTGAAAGCGGATGTCAACCTGATAACCAAAACCCTCCATCCGCTGTTTGCCCAAGTTTGGGAACAAAAGTCGTTTTAAACGATTTGAAAGGAAGAAATTATAGTGAAATTGCCTAAGAAAGAAGTCCTCATTGACTATGACAATTGGCGTGGCATCAGCATCCTTTGTGTTGTCATGAAGGTGTTTTGTAAGGTAATCCTGGAACAGATCGTGGGTCCACTTGAACCCTGCGAAAGGAAAAAGCTGGATTAAGGTCTGGTCGTTCTTGCGTCGAACAAATCAACACCCTCAGGATTATAATTGAACAGTCAGACGGGATGCGTTTCCCACTAACGAAAACTCTCCTCTATAAAATAAATTTAATTGAAAAACCAAAAATATTGGCCACAGTTCAAATGGCCTCATCCAACACAAAGCTCATACTTTAACTTCAAACATCTAAACAGATTTAAGTTTTAAATTTGTTCATAACAAAAAACTGATAAAATCTATACAATGTGTCAAATTACTAACTTTACCAGACCATACAAATGAATAAAAGGTTGAAAGTAAAATTACAATTTTCATTTTCATTAAAATTGCATAACAATTCACATCACATTAATTTCAATTCCCACATGAGCATAATTGAGTCACCTACTGACTTACTGCTGTTTTTTTTTATTATTTTCTAAGCAAAAAAAAAATATTATCTAAAGCATGAAAATATTATTTTTATTATTTATTATTATGTTACATCGCAAATCACTGACATTATGTGTCTTTGTTCATACATTTTAATTTTATATAAAATAAAATAAAAATTAAGATCAACTGTGATTAAGATTTTAGTTTTATTAAAACATGAAACATATTTTTTGCATAAATTTAAGAATCAAGCAAGCACATTTAAATAAGGTGTAAAGAAAAACATTATTTTTGCAATAAATACGATGCGTAAAGTCACAAAAGTCTAGCCTACGATAATAAAATAAGACAAAAAGAAAAGTCACGTTTATTCGCCTTATTATCTGTCTTTGTTTCAGTTGTTCAAATTGTGGTTTTATTCATGTTTTTTATGATTTATTTTTATTTGTATGATTATTATTAATAATAATATTATCTAATATCACATAATAATAATAATCATAATAATAAAATATAAAAAAATATAAATAAGTAATTGTTGCTTGATTCGCACGACGACACAGCTTTATTTTGCTTTTAATTCAATTCTTTCATATGAATATATTTGATAAAGAAAATAAAAGTGAAGTTGAAATGTAACTTTTAATATGGATTATTGAAAAAAAATGTAATGAGTGAGAGGAGGGAAATTTTATGTTGTATTCATTTACGTCTAGTCAGGGAAAATTTATTGACAGGTTGTATATAAAAATTGAGATTCTGTCATCAATGATGAGCGTCTAATGACAAAAAATAATGTAAAATATCCAATACAGCACATTTGACTTCATTTTAAAAGTTTCAACACCTCTGTGAAGATTGCACCGGTGTATTTTATTCGGAATTCGAAAAAAAGTGTTCTCGAAATAGTGATTTTACTTGTCTAAATACTATTTTAGAGACTAAAAAGCGCCATGCAGCGTCTATTTTTTAATTTTTTGAGTAATTTTTGAAATTTTCATATATCTTATCTTTTAACTTTGTCTCATTGAAACTCAGTGAATATCAGAGGTTCGTAAAATTCATTCTGATTCTTGTCAATATATAGTTGTGGAAAACTTCATCTTATTGTTGAAATTTAGGGTTCAAGGAAGTAGATATACGAGCTTTAATTTATAAGGGCTCATTAGTTCAACATCAGAGCTGATTCAATTCAAAAACAAGGTTGAAGCTATGCATGTCAGCTAACTGAGAAAATCTTTTATGTGACTGTGAAAATTAAGAGGTTAAACGAAACAAATCTTCGGAATAACCTATAAATGCTATTCCTGTCGCAATTGTGTATTTTTCGATTTTTGGCCTCTTAATAGTCAGTGCAGCAAAGTTGCAGCTTGTTTCAGGTAGTAATGAGGTTTTATGAAGCCCCT
The DNA here is from genome assembly GCA_900002565.1 of Culicoides sonorensis. NCBI lineage: Eukaryota > Metazoa > Arthropoda > Insecta > Diptera > Ceratopogonidae > Culicoides > Culicoides sonorensis. Next base: position 33,898 of record LN483837.1, read on the forward strand.
CTTACACCAACACGATTCAATTTCTGTAAGAGAAATTTGTGATCGACGTTGTCGAATGCTTTAGAAAAGTCAATGAAAGCCCAGTTACTACATTGATATTACGACTGTCAAGACCCCACTTCAATTAGTGGATTTGATGTGTTGGAACCTTTTCTGATACTGGCCGGTAAAACCGAAATGGGCCGGTAGTTCTCTGGAGTCTCTATTGAACCTGTTTTTGAATATCGGAGACACTTTTGCATGCTTGAGACTCGATGGATAAATTCCTCATACAAAGGATTCATTAATGCATTCAGTTAAATAATAAGTAATAAAAAAGAATCATTTTTTCAGTATGTAATCGGAGATTCCATCGATTCCGGGCGATTTTGAAATCACTAGTTTATTATAACGTGCAACTATTTTGTTAGGCGTGACTGTGTTTGACATGAGTGTTTGAGTCAATTGGAATGTCGGAGTGTATTATATTATTTGAAAGCTCTTCGCCAAATTATTAAAATTAAAAAAGGATCACTTCTACCTAAAATTTATGAAAATATGATTTTTTACTCGAAAACGTAAACATTTGTTGTAAATTCATATTGTTCCTTTTGAAAATACTATTTACATTGTAATAATTTAAACAAACGAAAGACTTAATTTCGAAATTAATTTTTTTTATTGTCGAAAAACAAAAATGAATCGGTGCAATCTTCACAAGGGTTAGCTCGATCAAAATTAGAGAGTAGTAATAAAATTAAATATAATTTCAAATCAGGACAAGAAGTACCGACAGAACATACAACCCTTGGGACTAAAAATTGTTATATTAAGTAAATTTTCATTTGTTTTCATTTCCTCTTGAAATCATAAATATTTAACTATCATAATTAAAAAACAATCATATTTAATAATAATGACACTTGAATTACACGCATTTGCTTATCTCAAATCATAATTTTTTCTCATATATCATCAAATGCATCAAATGTCTCATCGATTTGAATCTGATGTTTCTTTTATTTATATTTTACTATTTAATTTTTCCCAACATAGTAATTTTCCACTGCAAATATGCATAAACTCACATTTATTTATTAGATAACCATCACAAATCATTTATTATCAAGTGTAATGTAAATGCAATGTAATAAGCTTTAACGACATCGTTTTTTAACCATCATGAACAACACGCATTTTACATTGAATTTTATTATTATGATTTTCGTATGACACAAATGTGCATACATGCATTTCATTCATATTTTTAATATAGGAAGTCACGATAAATCTTTTTTTTTCTTTTTTTATTATTTTCACGCACTTTCTTTGTACTTGTGTCTTACTCACCTATATTTCCATTTTGTTGAATGTCCAAACGGGTTATTTGCTCGTGCTATAAAAACATCTTCGTCTTTGTGTGCATCGCGACTACTCGTAATTGGCCATTGTGGATTTTCAACGACGGGGTGTTCAGATGTGTGTTGTTTGATGCTGTAAAGTTTTCGTTCTTCTTGTATAAGTAATTGCAGTTCCTTGGGTAAATCATCGGTTATTTCCTGGGAGCCCGGTGGTTGAATTTGTTTCTTTGGTTGATTTTTGTTAGTCGGTGGAATGTGATGGTGATATGGTGGAAGAAGTTTTTCTTCATCAGTGTAATAAGCAATTTCATAAGATGGCAATCTGTGAAAAAAGTTAAAAAAAAATACATTACAGTGACGGTCATACGTGAGAAAAAATCATGCATGTTAGAATGATATTTGGTATTGACCTGCTTTTTTTTATCAATTTGCTGATGCATTTCCTTTCTAAAAATCAACATCTCGCAAATCATCATATCATCGGATATTGCATAAGACCACATCATAATATTTTATAAGAGTTTATCATAAAATTGAAACTTCTTCAAATTGAAAAACAAATAAAAACAAAACAAATAAAAGTTGTTTTTGCCGCAAAATCTCAGTAGTAAACATCAATATAAAAAAAATTAAGAAAAAAATGATAAACACTATTCGAAAAAAAAAAATTATCCATACCGGTTTTATATTCCATATACATACATTTTACGTCAGTCATATAAAAATTTGAATGAAATTGAATTAACTGACGAATCTTCACATGTATGTTTATTAATTACACTTAATCTTGAATATTATTAATTATCATTTAAATAGTGTTAAAAGAATCAAGAAGCGATTGTGTGTGTGTGTGTGGTCAAGGTTGAGTTTGACTTATTTTGAAGGTGTGACTTAATATTTGATGAAGATTTGATATGTAAAATTGACCTTCATTACAAGTTTCGTTTTTTATCCTCGGGCTTTCATCATGTCAATAATTAATTATTAATATTTAATGTTTCGTTTTAAATTGAATTCCAATTAAAATGTAAAATTAAACAGTTTAGAGATGAACTTTACGTTGAAAACCCCCTACCGCTTGCAAGATAGCTGCGGGGTGATACCGCAAAATATTCAAAAATTGACGACTTTTCTAAAACCTCGGAAAATTGCGGAAATTTTTTAAACAGAGCAATTTTCACGTAGGGTCGATTAATGACTAATTGATAACTTTGCCCTTTTTTTACATAAGTGGCAACGCCATTATCGGGAAGACATGAAATTATCTGTAAGTGCCTTATTTGCAAAAAAATGATTTTTTTATTATATTTTCTATAATTTTTCATCGTTTCATATCATAAACGATTTTTTGCTATACGAAAAAGTTATTAAGCTTTAAAATTAATTTTTTTCTAAAATTTTTGGAAAGTGGCTTAACCACCCTACTACAAAGTTTCCAAAAAAGGCAAAAATCTTCAACATCGTGGAAAACCCCGACAAAAACAAAATGATAAAAAAAAAATCAGCCATTTTGGGAGCATATGAGATTCTAAGCTTAAACAGGAAAAATGCTTTGATTAGGTCTTTTGTCAAAATTGAGTAGGGTCGTGCAACCGTCTACTGTCGTAACTCCCTATCATACATTTTAAGAACTTTAAACTTAAAATCAGGTTTTTGCATAATTTAACGGTTGAAATCAGTTCTCTAAAATAATTTTAAATGAATAGAAAATCTGAAATTTATGAAGACAATAAGTTACTCAATAGATATGGGAAATTGGATTTTTACGGTTAAAATAAGAAAATTATTAGCAGAAATAAGACGAGACGTATTTCAATTTTTCACTCTTCGTACAAGAGTTCTGTAATATTATACGAAATTTTCAACCGGCTCTCTCTTAAAACTTTTATATGGAACTCTAAATTTTCATCGAAAAGAAAAGTGTCCACTTTTACGCAAAGAACAAATCCTAGAAGAAAGTTTTGCTCTAAATTCAATATGTCTAGGAGAGGCGGTTAATGGGTTAAGGTAACGATAGTCGATAATTCGACCCTACAATTCTCTACAATAAAATTTTTGATTTTCATAAAAAAGAAGATTTAAAGTGCCAATTAAACGTTCTGTAATCTTGGCCAAAGAGCATCTTCAGTGGTCAATTCACTTCGACCCACAAAAATCTATCAACCGAAAGCTTTTGTAATTATTTTTCAAATAATTTTTTGCCATTAACCTATTTTAACAATTTACAAAACATCTAAATTTATTTCTACTTTAAATATCAAATTAAATTTGATGCACCTCTTTCAACTTGTAATATTAATATTGATCATTCTCATATTTACTTAACATTTATCATGCAGTCACAATTTAACAAGCATCATGTACTCTACTGACCTTGTATCATTTGAGATGTTTAATCTTGAGTTTTTAAATCATTAACAATTTGATTTGCATTTCATGGAGAAAAAAAATAAATAAAAAATCATGAATTGACACTTGGGCTCGTTCAAGGGTTCAAGTGCATAGTTATTGAAGATTCATTGAACCAAATTCATACATTTTTGAGTCAAATAAAAATTATCACTTTAAATTCATCAATCGTAAGTGACAAAATATGGTCAAAAATATTTTAACTTCCTTAATGTGTGTTTTTTTTGTTTATATTTTAAAGGTCACTACCAAATTTTAATGCACTACTTACCAAATAAGGCAATTTCAACTTAAATTAAATTTATATATCATTTAACTTACAGTGTTTTTGTATTATTCTTCTTCTTTTTTCCTGTTATTGCACCTTCCCATCCGTCCAATCCAAGTTCACTCCAATCATCACCTTTCTTCTTACTTGCACTTTTCTGCACACTTTTAATTTTATTTCTTGTCTTGACATTTTCAGCACTCAAATCATAATTCATGTCTTCAATGAAATTCACAAAATTTCTCTCTGTCTGCACATTTTCTTTAATAATATTTTCATAATTCTCCTCATTATCAATTTTATCACTAAAATTATCCAATTTTTCCGTTGCCACACTCTCCGAGGTGTGTGAATCTTTAATTTTATCTTTATTTTTTGTAAATTTATTCAAATTCGTCACATTCGGATATATCACATTATCAAAATCACTTTTCCTTAATACTAATGTTTGGTTTTCTGGTAACAAAAAAATGTAATTTGGCTCATTTGAATTGATTTTATTTTGTGGTAAATTTAATGAATGGCCGAAGAAATTTTTATGGCGCTTATTTAAATCGGATTTCACTTCAACGAAGATGAAAATTGTTAGTAAAATAATTGTGCTTGAAATTTTCTGTGGTATCATTTTTATTCAATTCAATAATTTATGACACTTTTAATTAAATAAAATCACTTTAAATTTAATTTAATTTTTTTTATTTCATTTTTTTTTAAATCAGAGCCCTATATTAAAAAATGTCTTGTTTAATTGAAAGCTCACACTTGAATAAACATCGTCCACTGTTTTCGATATCATTACATTTGAATTTACAGCTGTTTTTTTTGTTCAAGTAACCGTTACATAACAAATAACAATCATCATGATCACTTTTATTTTGCACTTGATTAGTGTTTTTTTTTATTTACTTTTATTATTTTTATTGTCAATTTACAATAAAATTCATGGATTCTTGAAGTACACAAATAAAATAAAAAATCAAGAGGTAACAAGAGCACTTTTGCTTTCAAGACTGTTTTTATGTGATGACAAAACAGCAATAAACTGCAAAAAATATTTTCTACTTCACTATGCTGCTTGTTAAAAATTATTTTCAATGAAAATGATAGTAAAAATGTAGTAACTCATTAAAGTGGTGGTGTATGAACATAATTATTTGAGGGGAATTTCTGCATTGTAGCTTAGACTTTGTAGTCTGTATGTTGATTGTGTAGTGTTTTCAATTTCATTCAATGTTTTTTTATGTCAAAGCTGTGTTTACCGGCAAAATTTCAAATAAACTACGGTTCGTTTGAGTATGGAACTCATTTTTCATGTAAAATTTTTATTTTTATTTATTCTTAGATGCATGCACTGTAAATTGAGTCCCTGCGGACATGGTGTTCTTTGCTTGACTCTTACAAAAAATATGAGAAAAGTTAACGTGAACGATATACTCGAGCGCATTTCTATGGATCGTTCGAACATTGCGCGGTTCACGAGATTTTTCTTGATTAGAGAAATTTCGTTGTTTTAGAATATACCACGATTTTCTCTGGTTCTGAAAATTTTCGTGTTTTTGGAAAAGTCAGCCATTTTATATCTTAGTGAAATTTGTCCCGATTTTTACGGTTCCGATTTTTAAGGTTTCATTTACGTCAATTATTTTTGGAAAATTCGTACAAAATTGAAAATCCTGAGAACTTTTGAATACAAAAACAAGCACGTGGAAAAACAAAAAAAAAAATCTGCAAAACCATAAACATCTTCCATGTCGTGGAAAACTGCCGTAAACCTTGTAAACCTGCGAAAACTGCCTCCGAATACTTCCTAAGCTATTGCAGCAATTTTCATAAAAATACAGTGGAAAATGAAAAATTTACACTTTGCCAAAGTACCAAAAATGACGTTTTAATGATTTTTTTGAGTTTTCCGATTACTTTTTGAGAATTATCCGATTTTCACGAACATTTTTTAACTTTTCCTGTTCTTTTTCCGAGCATACTCCGATTTTCAAGATTCCTAAAAATATTGACGAAAATGGACACCCTAAAAATTGGAATAGAAAAAATCGAGACAAACTTCATTAACTCCTTTCGGAACATGGGGTACTATGAGACCTCAAACGAATTTTCATAAAATTTATTTTTTTTTCAATAAAAATATGAATTTCTGGTAGCAATAAGTTAAAATCGATAAAAAAAAACTCATTAGGCCAATTTTTAGTTAAAAATATTCTTCGAATTTTGCAAAAAATCGATAAATAAGTAAAATTTTTTTGTCTAGTTTTAGCTTAAAATGTTAATAAGACACCAAAATAAGTCATTTCCAACCAAACCTGAGGTTCTACAGTGTTTATTTTTTTCTTATGATCTGGAAGGAGTTAAAATCCGTTTTATTAACAATGACGCGTCATGACGCACGAAGTGTCCTCAATACTCGCATTTTTTCAAATCGACGAGAAATGCTCAAAAATTAGTTTTCTCTGCATTTTTTGCACTGTTAACACCTGACAATGAAATCCATAAACTTTGTACAAAATGGAACAAAATAACAATAATAATAGAAATTTTACATATTTTGCAATTTTAATTAAAAAATTAAAACAAACAAAGCGACATACAGAAATTTACTAGACTGTATCACATTGCCAAAAATTAAAATAATGATTATAATAATAATAAAGTAAAATAAGCTCATGTATGATTTAATAGCGGTAGTAATAATTAAATTTATGGTCGGAAAAAAAATATGTAAAGTTTTTCAAATTTAAAATAACATCAAATATGTTTAATGAAAGTCATCGAAGCTTAAAGTTGCAGAGATAAACGAAAAATAATGGGAAGTTTTTTGTATTTTTTATAATAATTAATTTTTTTTATGTAACAAATTTTTCACCTGCATATTCTAAATATACTCAATTCAATATTTCACATAGTTATTGCATTAATAATAAAATTTCAAATTGCGAATTTAATAAAAACAAAAATATAGAAGTTAATCGTAAAGAATAAACACGAGCGCATTTCTATATAGAGAAATATCCATTTTAAGAAAATTCGACATTTCAGAAAACTGGACCATTTGCAATTGAATTCCATGATTTTGAAACAGGCAGAATTCCGGACACATTGCCCACAATACTAACATTTATTAAAATTGACGGAAATACACTTAACAATGAAATTTTACCTCTGATTGATTTACAAAAGTGCATCTTGTTATGACGACGAACAAATCGGATGTAAAAGTGCAGTTTTTCATACAATGCACTTAAAAATAATAAAATTTGCAGCAGAATAACTGTAACTTGCAAAAAAAAATCATTATATTACCAATACAATTATTTTGGATCAAAAAGTGAAACCGAAACTGATTATTGCCTATTTTAATTAAACTTAATGTGAATGCAAAGTAACCTAGAAATTAATTGTAATTATAATTTAATCAATATTTCATCAGAAAGATTCTTCCACGGTCTGCTGAAGTTAACTGTTCATTTTTAAAAATGATTTTTTTTATTTATTTTTCTTCTAGAAGAACATGTAATTGAAAATGACCAGTCGGTTCCACTTTGAAAAAGAATTAAAAGGTAAATAATAGTTTATTTATATTTTCCTAAAGAGAATACCTGTCGCTAAATTTTTTAGTAATTTAGAGCGAGAATACGCTTAAAAGGCATTTGAATCGTAAAGCTTAAAAGTCAACACAAACCAAAAGTTTCATTCCCTGATGCGTTTCCCAGCTTTCGAGATGGAACTAATTTTAATTAGTAAATAATACATTTTTGCATGAAATCAATCAATTTTTTCTCATCTTTGTTTAAATACGAACGATTTAATCGTAAAATAGTTTTATTTTTATTTTATAATTTTTAATAAACTTAACCACGAATCACAAATAAAATCATCTTCCTAACTAATTTTTAATCTCCTCCACTTTCATTACTTCCAATTGACGACCCACCATTGTTTGGCAGACTCACTTTAACCTCAGGCTTTTTGTCTTCTGGATTGTATTCTTCGACCTATAAATTTTAATGAAAAATCATATTTTATCAATGTAAAATAATCAAAATGGCGGGAAATTAATTAAAAAATTACCAGAATCCCAATAATATCCCTTATATTTGAAATTTCATGTTCAAATAACTGTTGCCCTAATTTTTGCATTCTCGAAGTTAATTCTTGTGGATTTTGAAAAATCGATATTATTCGTTTGACACTATCAGATAACAGATTTTGAGCCAAATCTAAATTAATTGGCTTTAAATGTCAAAAAAAATCATTTAATAAATTTTTATGAATTTTAAATCAAAAATTTCTCACAAGGGTACTTGCAGGTACTGGAACTGTCTCCACATTATTCAAAGCACAAATTATTGTTAACAGATAAAATGTTGATTTAAGTTTAAGATCCATTCTGATTGAGATTCAGTTACGTTGTGAAAATTGATTTAAGTTTCTGTAAGTTTTTATCAGATAAATTGATTGGTAAGGAAATTGTTTGATAATTTAATGCAAATTAAATTCAACACGAAAAAGTTAGGGCTGTTTACTTTAAAAAAAATTGAATCATAAGTTTAACGTCGTAAATCTTAAAATTGACTTGGATTTCAAGAGAATTTTTTTGCATGTATTGATGACCTTGAACTTTAATAATCTCATATTTGTTTTATTTCAAGTAATTTTGTCACTAATGCCTTCCATTTTTTTTTTTGATTGATACTTGTTTTATTACATAAAAGTTGTATAAAATAAAAATCCATGTTATTTGAATTTTAACTGTCCCAAAATGAAGATAAAATTTGTTCTCATCATTTTTGCACTAAGTATTTGTGCATTTCAGCAAGTGGAAGGCTTTCCACATGAACATACAGCCATTGTAAGTTCAAATTTCACAATTAAGTGATAAATTAAGTATTTTTAATCAATTTTAGTTAAATATCGATGTGGCATCTGAATTCATTTTCACTGAGATGCAACGTCTTTTCAAGGTGCTTCAAGATCCAATATTTAAAAGATTAGCTGATTTGTTGTACCATCATGAGGTTGATAATATAAGAGATATTTTGACAGTTTTTGTATGTAAATTTGTTATTTAAAAGAAAAAATATTAAAAATGAATTATTTTGGATAGGCAGCACCAATGTCAAGTACTCCCAAAATACCGGATGATTCAATGAAAGAAGTTTTAAGTGAGCAACCTGCTAAGAATTCTGAAGAGGTTCAGGAATCTGAAAAGGGAACTGATGAAAATACAGATGACGATATCAAAGAAAGTGGTGATGAGGAGTAATGAGAAAATTTCCATTTATTCAAGAATGTTAACAGGATTCATTCTAAAAAAAATATAGTTTTTTTAAAATTATGTTTTGTTGAATAAAATTTCGATTTTTGAGCCCAAAACCAATACAGCAGTCAATAGCTTAAAGAACTTCTCGGAATGACTACAGTTCTGGTAGGTCTGGCCTCAAAAAAATTAATCAAAATATTTTAAGCGTTCATATAGTTCGATGGAAGGTCCACCTTTTTTTTGTAATGGCCTATGGTTTATTGAGAGTTCTTGACACTATATGGCAGAGAGGTAATCTCTATTACTAAAGATAGGAAAAAAGTATATGAGACTATGAGCTTCTCGGGGAAAAACTTTCGAATTTTGTACAATGCTGGCAAAGCTGAAAAAATCATAGAGCAGATTATGTCTCAATGACTATCAAAGTCCGACAAGATATCTAATTTGAGACCCAGGTACAGTTGTGAGTCCACTCTATCAATAAATTATACTTTGATGACAACAGGCATGTGATTCAAAGGCCATTATGAATGTGATTCTTGGACCACTAACGTTCAGGTCATTGCACAGTTTAATGGACAACTCAATGAAACGGTCAATGATGCTGATGGCTCAGTATATGGATGAAGAGCAAGTCTGCCTAAAAACTAGTTTCACACGAAGGTCTGGAGGGTTTTTCCCCTTTAGATTATATTAGCTTACCTCTAATAACTTGTGGCCTCTTTTTGGTAAAAGGAAAGATTTAATTTTTAATTAAACTAACTTGTAATTTATTTATCAAAGTTTTAGTTAATTTTATTTAGATGTTACCACCTTCAAAGTTAATTTATCACTGACCACGCCCACACACATTTGTCACTCCCTTCCCTTATTTCATTTTCTTGGTAGCAGGCGTAATTATCATGGTCGACCCCGACCATGCAACGGGTTCCTCAGTCTAAATATTCTCCCTACCGGTTGGTTACGGGGCCTGTATCGGCGAAATGGGCACTCACGTCTCCTGTGACCCATAGTGTAACAGTTTAAACACTCCTCTTCCGTGAAGGTATGATTTCTTGACGATCACGTATAGTCAACATTTTGATCTGGTTAAGATGGTGCCTATAGGATGTAAATGGAACCTCTCTTTCCAGCCAAGGTTTTTAAAGCAGAACAGTAAAATTTGTTTTTGAATTGACTCAATTCGATCAACATCAATATTGAAGACAGGCATCCAGAGTAAGTTCCCATATTCCAGAATGGGTCTGACAAGAGATGTGTAAAGGCTCTTGATGACAAAAAAAGATCGTTAAATTTAAGACCAAAACGTTTGAATATAATTGAATATATTAATATTCCAAAGATTTAGAGGCGATATTGTCCTGATATGAATTTAACACCACTTTTTAAAATCAGAGAAATTTCACTTCAATTTCAATGAATATCAAGCGAACTCTCATTTCCTTTAAAATCAAAGACAGTTATTTTTTTCATTATTTGATGTTTTTGACTTATTTCATTTTTTCTTTATTTATTTATTATATCGATTTTTTTTTGATTTTTTTTTATATATTTTATATTTAAACATTTCTTGTTTTTTTTGCAAATTCTTTTAAATTAATTTGTTTTTTTTTCTTTTAAAAAATATTTTTGTTGTAATTTGTTCCTATTAAATTTCATATTCTATTGGTCTTAATACAAGTTTTTTTCTTACATACTTTACAATTTGCGTTTAGTTTTTTTTTAATTTAACATTTAATTTTTATTTTTTTTTGATTTTAACATTTTTTTTTCAATTTAATTTTATATGCGTGATAATTTGACTTTTGATTTTTTTGTTTTGATTTTTTTTTTTATTTACATGAACTCATATTTTTTTATGTTTTCGATGAAGTTTTTGTTGGAAAATTTTGATTTAATAAAATAAATTATAATTTTTTGTTTTACATTTTCATGTGAATGTTTAATGAATATTTCTTTTCAGGAAATTTTTTGTTTTAAGTGACTTGAGAAGCATGAATCGAGTTTTTTTGTATTTTTTATTTGTAAATGTAAAAAGGCACTGCAATTAATGTGTGTGTCTGTGTTTTTTTGTTTTTTTAATATAAAAATAATTATACTTAATTTAAGAAATTGAATGAAATTTAGATTAAGAAATATCTTTGCTTTATTTAACTCAATGTAATGAGTATTTTAGTACGGAAATCAGGTTTTAACATTCAACTATTAAAATTAATAAATACTGAAGATGTGTTAATTTGATGCTTTTAATGTCTTGTGACGAAAAAAATGAGTAAGTGTTTGCTGTGATCTAATAATTGCTCTCAATATTTATATTATTCTAATTAAATAAAGTAAATATTGACGCAAATTATTATTTAACTGAAAATTTCTATGAATTTTTCTTTAAATCATAATTAATAAAAATTTCATGGAGTGTCTAAATATGAATGTAATAATTAATAGTTTTTTTAACAGTTGGACACATTAAATATCATTAAATAAACACTTTAGTCATTAGCTAAAGCTGAGAATTTATGAGATTTAGTGAATCATTCCAACTGTGCACTGCTATTTCTTTTTTTTTAAATATGTGTCTAATTTTTTTTTATAATTTAATCAAAATCATTTAAAAGCATCAAATACCGAATGATTGAAAATTAATTTTTTTTATTTTAATATTCATTCGATTAAATTTAATTTTTTTTTTGAGAAAGGCAGTACGCATATTTTTTTAAGTAACATTTATATTTTCAATTTTCCGTGATTCAAATTTCTTTGCTCTACTATTCAAATGGAACAAAATGGCGTTTTTAATTATAAATTAAAACAATATGGAAATTTTATAACAAAAAAAAATAAAAATAACAAAAAAGAAATAATTAAATTAAATTTAAAATAAAATAATATTAATTTTTGTTGTCTCCATGTATTTGACTTAAATTGCTGAAATTGACTGTTGATTTGTATTATCTTCCTTTTGTTTTTTGTTGTTGCTGTCACTAGAATTACATTTATCTGTTTTTTGTTGTGTTTCTTGGTCATTTGGTACTAACTGTCACCGACATGGACTTAGCATGACTTGTAGCCAGCACGGACACTGAGTCACATCTTGTCTAGAGTAATTTTGACCCCAACCTTTGGCAAAGCTTATCCTAAAACTATAAATGTCGATTGGTCCAACCTGAAGACCACCGGCAAGAAGATTTCCTGGTCGTAAATTTTGAATTAATTGTAAATCATTAGCCCTATTTGAAAAAAAAATTAAAAATTTGTTTTAGTACATTTCAATATTAAATGAAATTTCATTTTAACTCACCTAAGTGGATCAAAGGCCCTAAGACAATGACCAGGAGGTACTTTTAATACATGTAATTGCCTTGAATCGATGTCATTCAAAGTTGGCGAATGTACAAACACAGGAGACGTTGACCGATTATATAGCCAGACACCGTCTGATTCACGACTTAAAATAATTCCTGGAAAAAAATTAATAGAGATTAATATAAATTTAGATTTTTATGAATTTAGATGAAAAAGCAGATTCAAATGAAACTATTTTTTTTTACATTATGAGGTTTATTTTACAAATTGAACCAAGATAAAATTACAGTTTAAACCGTCCAAATTGACTATTAACTCATTAATCGCCGCTCCTAAAATATTGACTTTTGAACAAAAAGTTCTTCTATGATCTATTCTTTAGGTAAAAATGAACACTTTTCATTTCGATGAAAATTTTAGGTTTCATATAAAAATTTAATAGGAGAGCCAAAACAAAATACGTATAAGTCCTACACAAATACATACAGAAACACTGTACGAGATAGAAAAAAATGCGACTTTTCTTAAAAGTTTAGCTCATAATTTTTTAATTTTTGGTTTAAATTCAAAAACCATGCAACTGTTTGATACAAAACATCTTAAATTAAGACTCTAAAAAAGATTGCCAAAGAAATTTTTTGATTTGAACGAGAAAAGTGACGATTAATGAGTTAACTAGAAGTACTAGACTGAAGTTATCAACTAGCTCATTAACCTCTTTGTGAGCCTCGAGGAGGGAGTTTTGGGATTCTCAGACCCTCCCCGACACCCTTTTGGTATCATCACCTTTTATTTTTTATTGCAGTTTTTCAATTTTTTTTTCTTCGTGTTAATCACAACATCAGCTCTCAGCGTCCAGATCCAATCAGAAAGCCCAAAAAAATCATTGTATTTTTGATTCTCTAACGATCTGTATGCTTATCAATGACATTTCTCTTGATAAATTTTTGCCGGTTGTGTGTTCAGAACTTTTTTTTAAAATTAATGCTGTAAATTTATTAAATTTTTAAAAAGGACAAGGTCGTCTTTCGAAAATGAAATAACAAATTCCTCAGTACGAATATCTTGACACCGTGTTACACATTGTCAACTACTTAATAAATAATCCATATTTAGATAAAAAATTAGACGGTCTAATAATTTTACTGATAAAGCGCCATCAAGTATGGCGCCATTCATTATTTATCACATTTAATTGTTAATATAACAATAACAATTGTAATAATATCAAGTAGGCTTTATCTCTATTTATTCATTTATAGTTTTTTTTTCATTTCATCAATGAGTTGTTTATTCTTATTACAATTTCATTTGAACTCTAGCCAATTATCACTTGAGATGTCGTTTCAACTTACCTAATCCAATTTTTCGCCTAGTTTTCAATACTGATTCACTTGGTTGCGTACGCCGTTGTTGGTGGTGATTGGCCAGTGATGTTAGACACAGTCCATCACCATATAGTACTTTTTCGGAAAATATATTTATGGTTGAGTCTGTAATTGGATATTGTGGACCAACACGTTCTGTGCCCTCCCAATATGCTAATTGAGCCCATCCTGGTGGCACTGAAATGAAATTGAAAAATGAAAATTATTAGAATTGGAATCATTACACATTCGAATTTCATTTTTAATGAGTAACTTTTTTCTTATAAAAATTTCTGACGAACTCATAATGAACTTAATGAAAATACCGAAGAAATTTCATGGTGTGTCAATTCATGGTACTCAAAGCGATTCTGATGAAATTAAACATAAAATTTCATTTCATTTCATTTTGAACAGTTTTTTTTTGCAAGAAAATTCTTATTATATTAAAATGACACTTTTTTCTCACACCTTTTTAAACTTCAAATATTATAAAATTTAAAAAATCATTTGACCACAAGACATTTCTTGGCATCTCAAGTAAGGTATTTCTAGGAATTCACATTTTATTATCATTTTTTGTTATTTCAAGTGAAAAAAATTGTAGAATAAAAAATTTTGCTTCAATGAAATTTTTTTATCTCTTTATTTATTTTTTTTTTGTTGCCTTGTTTAAAGTTTCATTAATTATTTTGTGATATAATTAATGTATAAATTGGACATTAAAATGTATGTTTATTTCAAGAAAGCTGAGTAAAAACAAAACAATTTTGACAGTTAGAAAACAAAATTATTTTTTATATAACATCTAAGTTAATTATATCAAAATTTTAGTATGAGATGTTTTTTAGTTGATTAAAAATATTTTTTTTTTGATTCTTAAGTGATTCACTTATTTACTGTTCTTGATTTTTTTGATATTCAACGTGAAAATTTATAAGTTAATTTACGTTACTGACGCATTTAAATAATTAACGTTATCTTTTGTTAATCTTTTTAAATGTAACATTTATCATTGATATATGTTGTAATAAAAATAATAATAATAACACCCACGATTTTGTCACGTACAAAAGTAAATGTGGAGAGCAAAAAAAATTTCGATTCATTTCTTCTTATTTATCGTTTAGGTTTGTTCATATTCATTTCTAATTGAAAGTAAAAAGGTGCTTCTGGGATCAGAATGTATGTTCGTCAGGATGATGTATAGGAAGGGAATTTCTCTTACCATTACAATGAGAAACAAATTACCCCTTGAAAGGTTTCCCCAGGGACTCATTGCCTTATAATTGTACTAAAATTAATCTTAAAATTTATTTTTGAACTAACTAGAGACATGTCTTGACACAACATTATATAAAGAGTCAAACAACGAATAATGGGATTGTTTGCCTCATATCGTGAGTTTGTCTTGACTTCCTTCAGTGGACGTTGGTCCATTTCTAATTCTGACCTTGCCATTGATAGGTTTTGAGTTGACTTTATTGTTTAAAATGTCAAAAATGAATGAGCAGCAAGCAATCTATTGACGATCTCTCATGGTGAGCATATTCAGAAACTTTAGGCGATCTTTGTAAGGAGTCAGGTGAAAAAGATCTTGCCAACCTAGATCTCTCAGACAAAAATGGAAGAATTGCTTCTAAATTGACTTTGGATTAACATCAATTAGACATGTTGGCATCCAGATCATGTTTCCATATTCAATGATGGATAAAACGAGAGAGGATTATAGACATTTAACTATGTGGACGTTATGGAGCCCCTTATCGAATCTTTTTATGAGTCTAATAATAGAGTTTGCTTTCGATGTAGTAATATCCAGATGTTTTTTGAAGTTTAGTTTGAGATCAAATCAAACTCCAAAATCCTTTATCAAGCAAGCTCGATTAATGGCAGTATATTTTGTAAGAGAAAACATCTGGATCTGATTTTATGCTAAATGTGATAAAGTTACATTTGCTTGTATTGAGTATCATTCCATTAATCCACTGAGTTAGCTGTAGCTTGTAAAAGAATCATTTCGTTGGAATCTACAATTTTCCTGTAATTTTTAAGATCGTCGGCATGCATTAAAAATTCAACATTTCAAAGTTTAAAACATAAACCATTTAAAAATTAAAAGTAACAACAGCAAACGACCAAGGTGGTTCCTTTGAGGCGCCCTGAAGTTACACGAATATTATTAGACGTCACATTTCCAATCTTGACTTTTTGTGTGCGGTTATCCATTGAATAAGGTTGTCATTGAGGCCAAGTACTTAAAGTTCGTGAATTACCAATTTATGGCCAACTTTATGAAAAGCTTTAGATAGAACAAATATTTTTTTAAACATCTTATCCAAGACATGCACCATCATCTGGCTGGATCTCTTTACTAAGGTGAGAAAACTTCAATTGTTCGGGCCAAAAATTTTGACCTCAGCTCTTTTTCTGTGCATTTCGCCTGTCTAAAGATTGTATCAAGAGAATTTTCATTCCCGAGCCTTTTAACGTACGTCATTTAGTGGCTCCGGTATGTGTATCTACAGAAACTGACCTGTCAAATTTAATCTGCTGACTTATAAACCCAAAATCACTTTAAATGCAATTTTGACTAAAAAAATGTCTTACCATTTTCCCAAAATTCTTCACGTAAGTAACATTTTGCTTCTGTCTCAAACTTATTTATTTTTATTATTTTGTCGTTATTTGTCTGCTTTTCTTTTTATTATAAACAACAACAAGTACCATAAATTTCTTTGCATAAAAAATACAAGCAATAATAATTACATTAATAACTCCAATAAAATATGCAGAATACTACACCATTTAATATTTTAATAATTCTCATATAATCATATTCATATACGTGTGTGTTAAATTGCAACAATGTAACAATAATGTGAATTTTAATAATAATAATATAAAAGAAGATGTTGATTGAGATCATAAAAAAACTATTTTAAAAAAGAAATTCAAATATTTTATGTTTTAAATACAGCATAAAATACGAAAACTGGGACGGTTTCACCATGAAAAAAAAATTTCTAATTATGAAAAAAATCATCAAAAAAAAATAATAATTAAAGATAAAATTTTCATAATACAGTTATTGTTTATTAATATGAATATATTTTTAATTTAATTTTTTTTGTCTCTCTGAAACATGCAATAATTTATTATTCAGTCAAAACAACATCTGTTGCATATTTACTGGATCTCATGTTAACAAAAAAAAATAATTATTTTTTTTAAAATAAATTTTCTTTGAAGCACACAAGCCCTTATAAAATGAATTGAGACCTCGTTAATGAACTAGCAAGATAAATGATTCAACGACGACAATTTATTTTAATTTTAATAATAATAAATAAATAAATATTTAAAAATAATTTACACCAAAGATCAAGAGAAAAAAATCTTAAGAATGTAATTTCAAGAGGCGCCTAACATTATTTATTATGTCTTTTTTAAGAAGTCAATATAGATGCAAGGCAAATTTTTATTTTTTTAAATGTTATAAAGTGGGACTGTGTAACTGTTGCCTTGTATCGTGTGTGCTTTAAGGAACGCAATTATATGGCAAAAAGGTGTCACTTATATTTTTAATTTGAATGAAGATTAGACGCAAATGTCTGGTTAATTTTTCTTTTATTATAAATGCATTATATTATATTTGACATGTTTTGCATACCAAATATTTACCATTAATATTATTATTACATTAATGAAGGTCAATTTTTATATTTTGATGAATGAAATTTATTGTATCAATAAATTTCATCGATAAATACAAAATTTTGTCTGATAACATTTTAAAAAGTCAGACAGAACACACACAAAGATTTATCATGAAAAAAAAGGTAAATAATTCATATGTTCACACATTATAATAATCAGCAATTTAAAATATATTTACACACAATTACATTAATATACAATGTGAATTAAAATATTTAAAAAAAAAACAACAACTAGAAGGCGCCAGCTTTTTACGAGGCGCTGATAAAAATTATAAGTGTAAAAAGATTATACATTGTCTTATTTCTAACTATTGTGTAAATTTATGTATTATATGAATGAGAAAATGTGTTTCTTTTTACACTTTCAATTGAAAATGTCTCGTATGACAAACTGATACATTTCGTAAAGTAGACTATCGTTGGAACTCATAGATATCAATTTTAGGGGGTCACGAAGTGTTTTCGACTTGCTTTCTTACTATTATTCACGAAACATGTCGCAAATCGAATTTATGAAGATAATGAATGAAATTCGCCTCAACTGGCTTCCTCAGGTAACTCCCGACCAAGAAAAATCATGTAATACGTGAACGATCTTCTCTTGACTTTTTGAGTCCATCCCTTCAGAAATGAGGAAATCCGTACTTCAACGTTTTTAATCCTTAAGAATTTTATAAATTTCTTAAAAATTTCGGACCATTCGGTACTGAAAATCGCCCATGTCTTGCCAATTCTAGATCTATTTGGTGTTTCATTGAAAAGAATTCATATGCTCCAAGTTTTGCGGATGGTTAGACAAATTATGAACAATGATATATATCAACATATTAATTTCGCACTTCGCAATCGTCTGATAAGTTTGAGAGACTCACTACTACGTATTTGTGCATCTCTTGGAGAAAGATAACTAGCCTGCACTCTCAACGCAAAACCAGTGGGCACCAGTGGGAATACCCTTTTCCACTGGTTTCCCACTGGTGCCCAACTGGTATTGGGTTGAGAGTGTGTGTAGGACCCAAATACTTCAATCAGCTTCCAGCTGACTTGAGGAGAATAAGTAACTCTTCAAAATTCACTCGTGAACTTAAATCATACCTACTGCTACTAAGCTCCCTTCTGAAGCATTTGTAACTTACTCTGTTTTCTCTAATCTCTATATAAGAATACCTCTAATCTTTCTAGAATGATTTACTTGACGTTGCTATTAATTTCTTAATCTAAAACCTCGTGAATTTTACGCCTGCTGGTTGGAGTACTTACACCTCAAAGGAAAGAGGCTCGTTTCAGTTGGTTCAACAAGCTGAGAGTAAGTAATTTTGAACAATGAAAACTCGTAAATTCTACGTCCACTAGCTGGAGGACTTGCACCTAGTAAAAGCTTGCTTTAACGAATGAGTCACATCCCAGACATTCCATACGATCAAAAAATCAGTATAAAATGTAGTATTGGCGCTTTACGTGGTCATTTTCAGAACTAACCATTAAAATAATATATAAATTTGTGTTAGTTTATTTAATTGTCGTAATTTTAGTTTAGCGCTGTTTTTTCAATGTCATATACGTGATTTCACGGTAGTCTTGATATCAATTAAGGATAAAGTTGTCTGTTTATTTAAAAATATCTAAAAATGAGCATTGTATTCAAAATTGTAACATTTTTGTTTCTTACATTCAAAATTTAGCATCAGATTTTGTTTTCAAAAGAATCTAACAGTGCTAAGTTCACAAATTGGGCCCTTCAAGGTTAAATTTACGTGTAACAGCCCTTTTCATCAACTTATTCACAATTTAGCTTATAAATTAGTATTATCATGTTAATTTTATATTTTTACATTATTTTAAATAAATTTACATTTTGTTTCTATGCAAAGAAAAAAAATTATTTCAACTAAAACTAATCATGTTTACATCGATATCAATCCATCATTTACAGATTTCATGATCAATATTAGTGCGGTGTGAAAGTGTAATGGCATGGTTATGACATGACACAAAAGAAAATTTACAGATGTTTTTCAACACCACAGTAATTATTATCTATTATAAAATAAAATAAAATATCAAAAAATCATAGTTTTTCTGGCAACGTGGCGTTTATTTTTTTTTAATTTTAACTGTTATTTTGGCCTTTTGCTTAACTATCATCAGACTTACTCACTCGTATAATGTACAAATTATCTCTTGAATGGTTATTATAATAATAATAATAAAATATTAAAAAGAAAAATTTTCTTATATTTTTTTTCTTTTTGGGAAATACCATTTTCATGCCAAAATAACATGCCGACACAAGTACACATATCTAGCTTTAAAAAAAAGTATAATCATATTTTGTGTACTTTGCCGGTATTTTATTTAAATAATGTTAATTTACCGTGTATAAGTTTAACAGAAAAAAAGAATAATAAATTGTGGGAGGTAAACAGGTTACTTTTTTGACTATTTTTTCATCATCATCATCATCTTGAAATGTAATGAGATTTTTTTTTTTGTATAAAAATTCTAATTTTTTTTATTTTGATAAAAATAAATAGAACTGACCTTGGTTAAAGTGACATCTAATTAATTTAAGCATTAAAATAAGAGGTGTAAGATTAAATTTTTTGTTTAATTTTATTTTTAATTGAGTTTGAAATGTTTAATTTCCTTAAAAAATTACAATGTAAATAAAAAAAATATCAATTAAATTATTTAAAGTCAAATTAAACTTGGATGAAATTGATAAGAAAAATTGATATAAATCAACATTATTTTTGAAGATAAATTACTTAAATCACTTCAATTGATAATTGAAGGAAATAAACACACCTTCCTTTTTTTATTTAAAATTTTATCCATATACATATTTTAATGAATCGACACACGGTCAAAATTTATTAATGTCTATTGAATGTGTGTATTTATATTTTGCTCATTAAACATACGTCTTACTGTATATTTCATTCGACAGGCGCCAAACAATCGCTAGTCGTCTAGTCATCGGCCGTCTATACACAAAATACACGTTTTAATGTTATATATCTATAAAAATTAAACATTGTATATCAATAAAGTGAATTACTACAAGTAGACAGGCGCTTACTTATTCATATACAAACATTATAAATTTTTTTTTGCTAAATGGATGTGAGCTGACGATCAAATTAAAAGAAAAAAATTGTATTATATTATAATTTTATCGACGACTTTCGGCTTTATTAAATTTGTATAAAAAAAATTTATGCATTTAAATGATGTTTTTTTTATTAAAGATGCATACTGAAAGAACTGGATGAGAAACTTGAAATGAGTTTGAAGGAAAAACAAGGAATATAAAATTACACGTTAATTTCTTGTATATGCTTCCTAGATAATGATAATAATAATTAAAATAATTAAAAATAACAAATAATCACCATCATCATTTACATCACATTACATTAATGATAAATAAAAAAAAAACAAGTGCACTCATCAGACCAAGCAAATGAGACTGTGGCGTCTAGAAATGTAAATTTCAGGTTGGATGCATTTTTAATTCTTATGCATGAAATTTCATATCAAAAAAATAATCATTATTAAAGGCTTAATTTATGTATATTAAAATGAAATTGTTACAGTGAACATTAAAAACGAATAAAATATAACACAACACAAACGAGTCTGTATTTAAAATAGTATAGAAAAATACTGGTCATGTGTGTACTGAACAGGAGAGGATGAAAGAAAAAAAAACTTCATATTAAATTTATTTTTTAACAAAGTAATATGCAAATAGTGTGGCGCCACATAAAATTCTACTTCCGATCTATTATAAGGTCATATTCATACACCGGGTGTTTTCATTTTTGTATACAAATTATATACATTTTATTTTTTTTCTAAATTTTTTTTACTTTTAGGTATGAGAATTCAATTAAGGTTATCATAATTAGAAGTTTTTTGTGTGTGTGTGTGTCATTAAAATGCAACAATATTTTTGGGGGAAATTACTTTAGATTAGGAAAATAATGAATGGTAATTGTTTTGGATTTTATTAAAAAAATAGGGTTACCAGTATAATTTGCTTGATTATTAAATATCGGTTCAGCGAAAGGGTCTGGCCAGACACATTTCACTCTTGATTAATTATTTAATTATGTTCTGATTGAGCTACCGACTTGAAATTCGGGGTAGCTTCTTAAAATATTGGTCAGCTGAGCACAAAAAACCGAAAAATGAGCTCAATACGTATTTTGCCATTGTTGGGCTCTAACTTAAGGAAACATCGACTTGGCCACTTCAGCAAAGTTGTAGCTTGAAATATTCTCTACAACTTTGCTTAAGGAGACTTTTGCCTAAAACTTACAAAAAACATGATTTTTTTACTCAAAATTGTTAGCCAAAAGTAAGAGTAAAAAGTTATCGCTAAACGGAGGGTTAAATATCCAAATTTACAAATGGTAAGGGATCAAGAACGCCCATGAAGCTTTTCTAGGGCAATGCAAATTCATAGGTTTTTCTGAAACGATATCTATCGATTAAAGTTTCCTCATTTTTAGATTTTACGGTTTATATACTATATATTTATATATTATAATAGGGCTACCCAACAACTTTTGGTCTGAAATAACGGATTTTTTAAATAATTCAAAAACTTTCCGGAAAAAAATTAAACACCGGAAATTTTCTTAACTGGCTTATGTTAAAATCTCAAACTCTTTCTTAGGAAGTTATAAACATCAAAATACACTTGACGAAAAGGAAAATTGCTTACTTAAAAGTAGAAAACAAGAAGAATTTGTCTTATTGTCTATAAATAAGACTCTAAACAAAATCGATGGCTATGAAACAGGGCTCAACAAATGGGCTTTTATAATCATTTTTTTTTTCTTTTGGAAAAAATGGTCTAGCTCAAAATGCCCTGTGAGAGGTTCAATTCCAAAATAAATCTTCATTTATTAATCGTTTCCTATGCACGAGTTATGACTGTAACTAACAGACTGATTTGTAACAGTATACATCAGAAAAAAAATATTTTGATATAATTAAAAAGGAATCCAGCAGAGATTCCTACAACAACAAACAACTGTTTAATATTTTCATATCATGTAAAACTGAAACAAGTTCTATTAAAATTCAAATTCAACTTAAAAAGAAAAAACACGAAGAATCAACAATATAATGTTAATTTTTTAGAACAATAAAGAATAAAGAAAAGGAAGCGCCTGTCTAAGCTTCCATAATAATAAACACAAACTTAAATATCATACAAAACAAAATATAAAATCAAAAGAATTCTCTTTTAACTTGTTTTTTAACATTTAAACATTAAATTTATTTAAATTAAAAAATTTTACACAGAAATTAGCTAATGAAATAATAAATATTTATTCTAACAAACTCATTTTACACAGTAAATAAATTCATTCATAGAAAATTATTGAGAATAATTCATAATAAAAATAAAAGGTAATCAATTATTACTCAATGAGGAAATGAATTTTGTATAGTAATTAAACATAATTAATGTTTACTATTGTTTATATTTGAATATTAATTGAAAATAGTATCACAAATATGTTCATTGCCCTTCCATTCTATGACAATATATACAATGTACATTGTTTTACTTTTCTATTATTTATAGGTCGTATTTCCGTTCCGTGAAAGTTCCACAATATTATTTAATTTAAAAAAATTATTTACAAAAGAATTTTATGATAAATAGACAAAGTGTCTAACTTTTATCAATCAATAAAATGAAAAAAGGAACATAATTTCTTAAGTGGAAATCATGAGAATTTGTCATCACTTTTTTTTATTGGAATTAGACGTCAGAGTCTCAAATTCGTTTAAAAATTGAAAGGAGCTCAAAATATTTAACTTTATTTAAGGCATCGGGTCGGAAATAGGGCATCATACTCTATGAATGCTACCATTCCACTGTCCTCCTCAATTCTGTCCCTCTATAGCTTCAAAACAGTTACTTGAATCGAGTTCGGGGCTTATCAAAAAAGCTTTTCGATTTTTACAAAATATTTTAAAAAAATTTCGATTTTTTTTAAAAGAAAATTCTGTCGGATAGAAGTTCAAAATAATTTCTCATTGAATGAGATCGAAATACAAATTTCTAAACATTTCAATGGTTAAAATCCAATTAAAAGTTCAAAATTTTTAAAAACAATTTTCGATTTTTCAAATTTTTTAACCAAGTTTTTTTCAATTTTTCAAATCATTTTACAAAAAATCCATCTGATCAAAGTCCAAAATATTTTCAAAATGTAAGTTTCTCCATCGCCCAGTGGTCAAAATTTGTATGTTCCTTTAATAAAACTTAAATTCTTAAAACTTAAATCTATTTGAATTAAAATTAACATACATGTTTAAAATTACTTACAATGTATGATAATATTTAATTTAAGAATTGTTTGTGTACTTTATATAAAAAAAATAATCAAAAAATTAAATATTTTAAAATGAAAAATTGCATTCTTTTGAAAACTTGTAACAATGTTGCAAAAATAAAATTATTATTATTACTTTGAGTGCACATACTTGACGAATGTTTGTATAAAAAAAAAAATTTGTACACACGCCTTAAATTTTAAAATGACAGTAAATATAGACAGGAAAGGTATTTAAGGTATGAAGTGATTTATTGAGATAAATTAATATTGGTAATGCAATTATGGTTAAAAAGTAATTAAATAAAAATCTAATTATTTATCAATTTCATTTCATTTCTTATCTGTTTGTGACTCAACCGCAAAAGTGTGGTCAGGCCATTTTTTTTATTGAATTTTTATCAATGAATGATTATCACTTTTAAGGTAGTGAACTCGTTAAGTTGATTTAAGATCTTTATTGGCAGTTCGTTTAATAGATAAGAGTTTCACGTGAAAAATGTGGCTTGACTATGCAACTGCTTTACTTCCAGGTGACACTATAGTCTTACCTTGTTCATGTTCAACAGATATCAGGTTAATGACTAAGTCAGAGCCAGTAGAGATTGTAGAGTGATAAGTTGCTCTCTGGCCTGATTTCAAATTAAATTATCAGGCTTTTTCTTAAAAAGAGCTGAGCCTTTGAACTACAAACTGGACCTTCATTTTTAAGTTAGAAAAGTGTCATTTTAGAGAATTTCTTTTAGATCTGCTTTATTTGACCAGTGCCATTCAGTTGCAAAGCAGATGCTTTAAAACTGAATGGCTTGAGTTCGATACTCAGAACGGACAATCATCAGTACTTTACACTGTCTGTATTTATATAGTGCGATAAAAAAGTATAAAAACACACCATGGAACTTCATAACAGCTGGTGCCAATCTATATGACGCAGAAAAAAATTTGATACTACCGCATCAAAAAGTAGAGTTCTTTAGATTAAGAGATTAAAGTTTCATGAAGAAGAAAGACATGCCTTCAAGGACTCATTGTCGGTCACTAGCAGTCTTATCCACTGAATCACCAGAACACGATTCCATCTGTATCGATGTTGTACTTTTTTTTCATCTTGTCAAACTGCGCTCGTGTTAATCATTCATTAATAATTATAAAAAAAATGAAGCAAAAAAAATCCATGAGTTTCAACCAAATGTTTCATTTCAAAATGTTCAAACTGACGTAAATCCTACACATATATAAATAGAAAAAGGTCAATACCGGTCATACTGTTTGACATAATCCGATATACTTATGAAGTAACAGCAAAAAGGTCATACGTGTAATTACAATTATTACAAATTAATATTTACATCTTATGTAACGCAAGTCTTATCATTTACTCGAGAAAAATTAATCCACCTATTTTTTTTTACTTTGACATGATAACACATATCCGGTACATCACTTCATGAATCGTTATCTTATCATGTAAGAAAAAAAACAAAATATCATAAACTACCTAGACAATTTTTTTTTGATAAAAATAAAATAGAATGAAATCAACAAAATACTAAAACAATAAATTTAATAGTTTTTTTTCATACATTTATTTATTTTCATTATTTATTATGGTAGTAAGTTACTTAGTCACTGGATTACTAACTGTTCATGTACCCATACACATCGCATATAAACTAAAATTTATTGGAATAAAATGTAAAATTTTCTAGTGTTTGCTAATATTTTTTATTATATACATATACACAAAAGCGACCGGTAGGCGCCAAACGTCACCATCATCAACATCATCGCATGGTGTCAAATCAAGTGTATTTGTGTGAATTTATAAAATATATATTAATAATAATAATAATGAACAAAAAAATGTATTAATGTGTAAGAAAATAAAAATACGGGGTTTATTTGTGAATGAAGGTCTTGTGTGTATGAATATTAAGACATACAACGCGTTTTATAATATGACTTATTTTTTTGTATAAATTCATAACGACGACAAATTTGACGACGACGACGACGACGATTGTTATCTGCAGTAAAGAGACTGGAATTCAAACACACATTCATATTATTATTATTATTTTTAATGCTGTTTCAAAAATTGAATATCAAGTAGTTTTGAAATAATAAACAACTCCACGGCATTATGTTATGTTAAGAAGGGTCTGGTTTGTCATCGCTGACTAGACAATCGAAAATATTTGTTGGATAAGTGTAATAATGTTTACAGGGGATGAATATTGTGATGGTTTTATTTCTATTTTCACTTATAGCGTTTTGTAGGATGCCTTAAGCGTGCCTGATGAACTGTTATCATACACAGTTTTTGGATAAATATCCTTATCATTTCGTAACTGTGAGGTATTTTTCACCTCAAATAGGAAATTTCTTACCTCTATCAATCAATCTAAGTGAAAAAAGGCCTTTAACACGAAAGAAAAGTATTTCTTTATTAAACTTTGAGTAATAATTTGCTTTTATCAATTTTTAAAGATTTTTTTTGGCGCAATAACTTTGACGTTTCAATCCAGACTGACTTCTCTCTTTCTTCATCTTCGCTCCATTACCCAGTTCCATATCCCACTTCATTCATCCTCATTGACAGCACTTCTAACAAAACTCAAACAACATATTGAAAAAATTCCAGGAAATTTCAAAAACTTTACAAAATTTAACAGAATTCGCTCGTTGTATCTCTGTGACCACTTTCTACATTTAAGAGCTTCACCACGTTTTTTATTGCCATTGATAACAACTAAAAAACCAAATTTCATTCAAAAATGGTCCCGGAAAATGCCATTTTTGTCACTAAACGCATGCACACATATTGCAATTGTCATTTTAATTACAAATGAAAAAAATTTACAAACAAACAAAACCGTTGTATTCACAGTCATGAAAATAAACAGTTGGTGCCATTCAGCCGGCACAATTGCCTAATTTTCTCTTGCTTTGCATACAAAAAAAAATATTATACAGCACTCATTGTTATTGTTATTATTTTTTAATTTAACGATTTAAATAAATATTGTACAAGTCTCATATTTTTTAACTATTTTACGTTTTTATATTAATTTATTTATTTATTATTAGTGTAGTAGCGATAAAAAATAATAACAATAAATTTTAAACATCCGTGTGTACACATAGACAGATATTCAATTCAATTATTGATATTTATTTAATTTTCTTTTAAAATAAGTCAATTGTTAACAATTTAATTGTTTCTTTTAATGTCTTTTTTAACTCTTTTTAAAAGAATTCGCTTGTACAAGTGAAAATTTGCATAAGTTGGTCAATGTTATTGTTAAACATGATGAGAATCGATATTTAAAAGAAATAAAAATTTAAATATTTAACAATTTACAAGGAATAAAAATTTAGAGGTTAAAAATCACAAAAATACTCTAGTCTGGTTATTTTCACATACAATAAACAGTAGAAACGTCTTATAAATACACAGATGTGGCGCCACCATTATATTTATGTATTGCAGTCTCTGTACTTCTTTCATATATAAATATAAATAGTACTACTAGAAGTATTAGGCAAGACAGGTAAATAAATAAATAGATTATCACCGTGTGCCGGTTGGTTTTCTACACACCGAATATGATTTTGATGTCGACATTGTACTGTAAACGGTAAATTATTTAAATAAAAATGTAACCATTTTAAAAAAAAAACTTATTTAAGGTCTTACTGAAAAATGTGCTTTCAAAGAATATTTTTAATTAAATGTTCAATTTTTAAGTATTTTTATTTAACAAGGTCATTCATGGTTTTCAATGAAGGAAAAGTTTTTCGGTACATTTATTTTAATTTCAACAAAATGGGCAAAGGTCAAATTATTTGTAGAAAAATCTTATCAATCACAACTGATATCGCTCTTACAAATCGTTTCGATATCAATATTAATCGTATCATGTTGAAATTTGTAATACGATATATTCAAGGTCAACAACTGGTTAAAAAGCAACCATGTTTATTCATTTTTTTTTTTATTTATTATTTTGAATGAAACACTTTTCAAATGAATTGAGAAGTCAAGTAATCTGGGATTTGAGTAAAAAAAAATAGAGGATTGTGAGTAATGAGATTATTTTAAAATATTCTTAGATTTACCTGGATTGGAAATTTCAGCGACAAAACCGATTTTCGCTCGGTCTTTTGAAATGGTATAAAAACGTCTTTATTTTTTTTGTTCAGATAAATTTTGCACAGAAATTGTAATTTCACGTAGATAAGCCGAATCTGCTTTCTTCGTTTTATCATTTTAAAATTTTCTTATGTCAAATTTTTTTCTTAACCCTTTTCTGCCAATTTTCTCTTTGTTCAAGGACTTTTTGATCTCTATTTTTATGCAAATTTAAATGATCACTCTTTACTTGGTTAGGTTAGGTTTTACAAGGGCACCACCTCGATCTCAAAGTGTCCTATTGTGGTCTTGGTTCAATTGAGCACCTGTTTTAATTTAAAGGATATTGATACTGAACCACATATGGAAAGATAAGGCTTTCGAACCGCATTAAGTTGTTTTTGAGTATTACCATCAACCACAAGGATGTTGATCCCTACACTCTTAAACCAAAACCAGTGGGACACCAGTTGGAACATGCTTCCCAACTGGAATCTCACTGTTGCTCCACAAGTTTTTGGTTAAGATTTTATCCAAGACATACACCATCATATGGTTGGTGTCTTTACTATGGTGTGTAGATATTCTACGCCCTAGATCCTCAGGTCCACGAGATCTTACAATTTTTCGTTATGATTTCATGTTATACTTATTCAAATTGAAGAAACATTACGATTTTAGAAACTATTTGATTTTTTTTGTCTGAACTGAGCTTTGAGCCAAGTATACGAAGCTGATAGCTTAACCACTATTCATAGAAGCAACATTTTCAACATCATGTCGAGCAATCGTCATCTTTATGAAGCCTTTAACTCAAATTAAGTAGCCGTGAAATTTCATTTCACATATCTCTCATTTCATATCAGACCAGAAGTCTCATCAGGAAGCAAAGGGATAAAGATAATTAAGTGTGGCAAAGATAAAATTTAATTGCCATTTTAAACAAAACAAACAACAAAACTACTTCATAAAACACCATAAGACACATCAAAAACCAAATTCTTCTCCTCTTTAAAATTAACCGCATGTTGTGATAATTTTTTTTCTGTGATAATATTTTTTCTTTTTATCGATTTAATCAATTTTTCAAGAGAATTTATTAATAAA
Organism: Culicoides sonorensis; assembly: GCA_900002565.1. Lineage (NCBI taxonomy): Eukaryota > Metazoa > Arthropoda > Insecta > Diptera > Ceratopogonidae > Culicoides > Culicoides sonorensis. Next base: position 63,186 of record LN483837.1, read on the forward strand.
TTTTACAGATACTTTTACGTTAACGCAAATCAGAATATTTTTGTATTTGTTTGTCCCGGTTTTACTACAATTTGAACTGAAAATATATGAATATTAAACACAAAAAATAAAAACACATGGATTAGACTCTATTGATTGCCATTAAAATTATAATAAAACATAAGAAAAATACAAACTGGTATAAATTTATTATTATTATTGTTCAACAAAAAAATAGTCTCATACTGACACACATTCATACGAAATTTCATACATTTAAAAATGAATTTTTATTAATATTCTTAATTTATTATTAAGATAGTAGTGTTTTTTTTTATTTCATTTTGCCATGCGTATCAATTTGGAAGTGTAAAGTAAGAAAAATTGCGCAGTATATTTTGAAATGAAAGATAAAAAGTTTATGCTCCTCATTGTTTTTATAATAATTTAGTTACTCATTGTAAATTTGAAGGAATATAAAAATTCAATAGAAAAATAATAAAATTCTTACCTTCACCATCGTAAGTGAGTGAACCGGGATATCTTTGGACGTGTTCTGAAATTAGAATTAAAACAAAAACGGAAAAATTAATAAATGACAACTCATTAAGAAAAAAAAAAACAGATTCTTTTCTTAATACCTCGAAATATTTCTAAGATCAAAGGAAAGATGAAACATGTTAATCTGACCGATTAAATTGAAAAAAATTTGTTAGAATGAAAAAATAGAAAACGTAATCATAAATTTTGACTGCGAATTCAAACGATATTTCTCATTTTGATAGTACTTGATAGTAGTATTAAATTTAAAGTTTTTAGCGAGTTAATTAAAAAATCTGAGCTCCAGGCAAAAATGGCTATAGGGTCATGGAACCGTCTAGCGGTCGATCCCATCCTATTTTGGGTTTTGTTGAAATTTGCGCTAAATTGAGTAACAATTTTTATAATTTATTGACAGTAAGCAGAATCGGGCTTTATTTTTAAAGTAAAAAACTGCACGATGGTATCTTTAAGGTAACGATAGACGGTAAATTGGCGCTATTTCCGTCAATCCAAAATAGGCACTATATTAAATTTTGAAACGATTCTGAAATTGTTAAGTTAAAACAGAAATTTTGATAGATCAGTCTCAGCAGATTGATAGATTAAATTTGTAGTGCGGCTATTAAGCCTGCACACAGGCCATCAGTCGAGCCCATTGTGCATACCCTGTTATCACCATCCGAGGAACTTAGCTTTTTTCCTGTCATCCCAAGCAGTTGCCACTTTTATCTAGCCTTTAACCCAAATTGAGAAGCCGGAAAAAGGAACATTTGAGACTGTAAAGTTTAATGGCCGGAGCGAGAATCGAACTACCAACCTTAAGATTGATCGTCCAACACCGTTCAATCCCCAGTAGATTGATTAGTCAGTGAATCGAGTCCCATCGAAATGTACTTTTCTAAACCACCCAGTGGTAAAAAATTCTCATTTTTTGATGATTCATATCCAAGAAACAGTCGAGACCCCACAAACTCAAAACTATCTCCAAAATATTCACTTTTAATTGAATATGACTCTTAAACCGTAAAACATGAAAAAAAAACAAAATGTAAGCAAATTTAAAATTAAATACCGGATTATTTTCTAACTTGATTAACTATTAGTTGTGCTATTTTTATATTAAAAATAAAATTTAAGAAACCATGTTAAAAGAAAAGCACAAAAAAAAAGAAATAACACATTAAATTAAAATCGCCAAAATAGTGAATATTTTTCTTGGAATGTGAACCCTGTGACTCATCGCACCGCAATTTAATTTTTATAAAAAAAAAAAAAAATTTATTATTAATATAAATTTATATTGTTTCTCTACCTTTTTCTGTTTGCTTATTTAAATTTATTATTATTTAATATTATTTGTTTCTACTTTTTTTTTATTTACCGCTAGATTTTTGAGTTATAATTTTTTTTTAATACCTGTATCATCAATTTCTAAATGTTTCATTTTATTAAGCTCTTATATTATGGAAATTTTATGAATAAATTAAATATTTTTGCTTGATGAGCATTTACATTCAAATGTATTTGATTTGATTTTAAATTGAAATAGTTCTTTTTCACTGTAATACTTTTGATTATAATCAGATTAGATCACTTTGACGAGACATTAGTCGAGACGATAAATTGTACATCAAAATATTTAACATATTAAGCTAAATTTTTTTTTTTTTTTTTAATTTGTTACACATATTATTAAAATTGTTTATTGAAGTATCCGATTACATGCCTCACCATATGTAACAAGATAATTATTTGTTTAAAAAATACAAAAATTATTTACTAGAACATGATTTTTTTCGCAACATTGTTGCAATTTTACATTTTTTATCTATATGAAATGGGAGTTACATTGTAATTGCATGTGAACTGGAATATACACTTTTTGAGGGAAGCATTACAAAAAAAAAGTTAATTGAGCAAAGCGTTCCTTTAAAAAAAAAACAATAAATAAATATTATAACAAGGCATATTTTATATTATATTTTAATAACGATGAGAAATGATAAGAATTCACGCTGAATAAATAGCATCATTTATACTAATATTTGAATTATTTCCTGTACATTAAATATTTTATAAATTTTTTTATTTTATTTCATTTTAGACTAGACCTCCATGATGTTGAAATTATTAATAAACAAATAATTACATATTAAAATAAATCCTTCCATAATAGTTATGAAGAGAGAATTTTCATATAAATTCTTATCTGAGAAACAGTGAAACAAAAAATTAACTTTATTCCATTTTATTTATAGAAAATTTGACACTTGCGTCATAATAATTTTAAAGATTATGATTATGATTTTCATAACTTAATGCTTAATTATTTGTGTTTCAATTTCATTTTTAACTGCAATACAAGATGATTGTGTAAAAAAAATGTTTAAATAAAAACGTAAATTCTTATCAGAAATGCGAAAAAAGGCCATGACACAAAATATTTGTGGTTATTCAATCAAATATTTTAACATAATTCATGTAAAAAGGAGAATTTTGTCATATTTTTGTTTATTTTATTTATTATTATTGTTTATTAACTTACCGTCTTTCAATCTCTCCATGGGAATTTGATTATAGGGAGGTGGTGGAGCCTCTGAAAATGAAAATTAGAAAAAAATTATTAATTATTTGTTTCAATTTAAATTTTTGTAATTTAATATATTTTTGTTCATCAAGTTTGTACAATATTTGTTCCTAAGTGCTCCCTCAGTGACGCTTGTTCTTTTTTTTAACAATAATAACTAATTCTAAGAGTGATGTGAGTTTACCCAACGCGATGCAGAAGAAGAAGGAGACATAAAGCACGACCAGAAACCTAAAGAGAGAGAGGCTAAGAGGATACAGAACAAAAAAGTATTTTACATTTCAACTATTCAATCTTACACTGGGTTTCCACAACCCCCTCTGCTTGGGGCGGATAATCAATTCATACAGAAAATACATAGAACACAAAATCCAGAGACTGACTCAGAGGTGGATCCACTGTAAGTCAAGATAGAGGCAATCAAATCAAAGCATTGTACATTTTAAAACAAATTCATTGGAGGAATCGCGATAAATTAATTGATTGAGTCAAATTTTCTTTAACCGCTCTCATGCGCAATGCTGAAGTCTTACTCGTCCCCTTCACATAAAGTGGCAGCTTGTTGAGGTAAGAAGGACCCACAAAAGCCTTCCCATAATTGTCAACACATTTTTCTGAATCATCCTATGGTCATCTTTGAGTCTGGAAATACCAAAATTAAAAACAAGTTGATTATGGTGCCTAATTTTAGCATTCAAACTCTTTCGTACATATTTCAAAACCTCAAATTCATGAAGAGCTTTCACAGGCAGAGTTCCCTTGGCGTGAGTATGGAACAATTTGTTTGTGTGAGTGAATGTTAAATTTCATTTCAAAAAAAAACTTTTATCGCTGTAAAAATATTATCTGTAACAATTTGTTACGAAAAGTGACTCAAGATACAACAGGCCATTGCTTCAGATAACTAGATAATGATAACGGTTTTTGATGGTGTTAATCATAATAGATAAAGTTTGATATGTTTTGTAAACTTTAATTCCGTTATTTTTTAGGTATAATCTTAAAAAAAAATTGAAATATGATTTTAACACGCATTTATATGGTAAGAACTACTATTCAGATAGTAAAATGTACCACACGATCGTAAAATTAATTTAATTAATTTAAACTGCTTTGAGAAAAGAAGCACCTTTTTGTATTTACAGTAGTTGACATTAAAAAATTTTGATTTAAAATAGAGATATTGGTTTAGCTTCACTTTTTAGTGATGAGGATATCAAAAAAAAATACTATTTATATTGTAATTTTTACTATTGGATAGCAAATTGTACCATTTAAATGGTTGTTTTGACTATCAAATTTTCTGTTGCGACCAGAAAACTTTCTCAAGACAACAAATTCACATTCCTAGTAATGGTGCTACAAAGAGCCAAAATGCGTGTCATATAAATCCAAGTAAAAATATAAACACAAATTTCAAAAACATCACAACTCAAACAAATAATAATCCAAAGAACTAAAAAAAAATGCTAACAAAAAAAACACGTGTGGTGATAAAAACAAAAATTGAATTAACACCAAATTGTGAGTTGACTCAACTATTAAAAAAAAAATAATTATGTATAACATAAATCTAAAACTATTAATAAAATTTTGATTAAGATATTTTGATAAAATAAAAGGATTTTAATAATTATTAATTTATTCGTTTTGACTATTATTTATTAGTAAACCACCATGATTTACGCATTTTAAAATTTTTTGGGGTTTTGATTGATTGGTATCTATTATTTTTGTAATCTTGTTTATTTTTCATATATGTTTTTTATTTAAAACATTCATATTTAAGTATGTCTTTTTCAGCATAATATTTTCTGGTTATTTTCCTTTAATAAGGGTGAGTAATTTTTCTATACTGAAGCCACAATTGGGCTAACTGTTCTCCTAAAATTAATTTTAAGCTTAAATTTCTATTTAATGCTTGTTATTTTAAAAGGAACATTCAAAATTATGTTAAATTAAAAGTAAAAAAAAAATTGATGAAAACCAATAAAAATGAATATGAAAAGGCGACAAAAAAGTATCAATAACGTCGGCACTATTTTTTTTATTGAAGTTTTTCTTTCTTTATTTATGGTTATTAGAATATCATTGTAAAAAAAATCAAAATATGTTAGAAAAAAAAATCTGTACAGTTAAAAATAAACTCTGAAATTTAATATTTTCGATATCAAAAAATAAGTAGTTTCAAAAATTTAATTTAATATCAAAAAAACTTGTGTTAAACTTGACCATTTTTCAATTTTGTGAATGAAAATTAACATGGAAGATCAAAGTTGTTGCGGTGTCATATCATTTTAAACGAAAAAATAATGACATGGGTCGAACATATATTCTAAAGATGATTGAATTAAATTTGGTTTTTATAATATAAAAGTTGAAATGACAAATTAAAGTATAAATTAATATCTTAGTCAAATTATTGAATTAAACAAAATTGGGAGACTTTGAATTTGAAATTGTAAATCAAAAGTGCATTTAAATTGAGAGGATCTTTAAATTACGAAGGAAAGTATCCGTCTGATTCATAAAAAAATCTGCTCTATGAATTGAGCCTTGATATCAAGAGGTGAAACGAGAATCTGTCACTGTATAGCTCTACAGACCTTCATACAGACTGGTTAGCGTATAGGACTTTCAATCTTTAAGTTGGTAGTTCGGCTCTCGCTCTGACCATGAAACTTTACAATCTCAAATGTTTCTATTTCCGGCTACTCAATTTGAGTTAAAGGCTAGATAAAGGTGGCGACTGCTTGGGATAACAAGATAAAAGCTAAGTCTCCGGATGATGATAACGGGAATTCACAATGGGCCCGACTGATGGCCTGAGTGCAGGCTTGATAGCCCTCCTACAAATCTGACCTTATCCTTTTATACACACATACAAGATGCCGCCAAGTAATGTAAGGCCAACACAAATATTTTCTAGATCAGAAGCTTGGTACTTTAGGTAAAATCAGGAACAGGATTGAACTCCAGGGGTGTCTTTTCTGGTCTTTTTTATTCCTTGTCTTGTAATACTGCAGGTCACGTCGTGAATGTAACTGGCTTTAGATCGAACGGACAGACGATCAAAAAGTGGTCTTAAACGTAATTTTTGTCTCCATTTTCAATGAAATTACAACTAGATTTATAATTCCTCATATTGAATAATTTTTCTTTCATATTTAAAAAAAAACATAAGATAATGAATTGATTTTTAAAGTTGAAACAAATTTTGTTGAATGAAAAATGGATAAGGAAAAAAAAGTTATGTGACTTTAAATGATTGAATATTTATTTGAATATAAAGTATCGAATTTGTTTTTTTTTGTTTGTATATTTATGATTATTAAGACCATTATTTTGAGTTTATTGTTTGAAATTTTAGTTTATTATATGAAATTTGTGACGAACAGGACGCCAGACATTTCATTCATAAAATATCTTCTTTGTTTATTTTTTTATTTGAGTGTCTGGTGCTTTGATTTATATTTGATTTGAGTAATACAATCAATCAATGTATTTAAATTTTATTTTTTTATTAAATGTCTAGAAAAATCTACACACTTTTTTTACTTTACAAGTTATTTTAATCGTAAATTCAATTTCAAAAGAGCACACACTACAAAAAAAATAAACATTCCCACAGAATTCGACTTCTTATTTGAATATCAAATTATAAATGGCACACCAGATAATACTTTTCATAAAGATTATTAATTTTCGCATTATTATTATTACTATTTACTCTCCCAAACAGCAGTTTTATCAGTATAATGTGGCTTAATGACATCATCTTTTCATTGAATCTTTTTTTTCGGTTGTGTGTGTTTTTTTTATTTATTTTTTGTTATTTAATATTATTATGATTTTTTTTATTCTATTCTTTTTTTTTTTGATCTTCAATGGATATTACAAAACCCATTTAGACATCAAAAAAGAAGGAAAAACATCATCAATGTAATTTTCAAGATAAATTAATCGAATTTGACAAATAACTTTTTATTTCAATAAAAAAAAACTTAAATTAAAAGGAAAGAAAAAAATGAAGGATCAACATACGATGTTGATAAAAATAAATTAGAAAAAAAATAACGTTAAAAAGGGGAAGAAACACAAAAAGTGTGTTACAAACAATGTCTATACAATAAAGTATCACCAACGCTCATCGTATCACATTCATAAAGTATTTTAATAATAATAAAAATATAGTAGAGGCTCCAAAAATCCTAGACAATTTTAACATGTGCGTCTATAATGTTAAAAGTGCTACGTAAACGTTATATTTCTGTATACATTGAAAAAAAACACGTATAAATTTTAATTTTAATGTACGGTATTACAACTACTGTGTGCATGTGTGTGGCTTGTATGGTTTTGTTATGGAATATTATATAAAGGTTTATTTTATATGTGTAGCATCTTTCAAGTTTTAAGTTAATGAATCGTTTTATAATAAAATGTATTGTTCATGAATTAGGTAGGGTAGTAAGAAACATGTTTGATTAAACCAAATGGACTATAGATAAAATTTTGTAAGACATCTGAAATCTGGTGAGTATCCAAAGGAAATGAAAACACTTTTTAATTTGATTATTGTCATCAGGTATGACGTTTGAACCTTTAATCCTAGGTGACATAGAGAAAAAGAAGTTTAAAATATTCTACAAATTTTAAGAAATCGCAGAACAACCAGTTGATTCAACGAGAATAAATTGACTCTCACTAGTTGTCCTTTTAATCAAGTAGACCTAGCCTATTCACGAGTTGCCTAGGATCACAAGAAACCTGGGATTTTCACGGTGCAGTGGTCAGTGTGCTGCACTATCAAGCGGTTCAATTCGACCATGAAACATCACAATCTCAAATGACTCTTTTTCCGGCAACTGAATTTGAGTTAAAGACTAGAACAAAGGTGTCGACTGCTTGGAATGACAGAATAAAAGCTAGGACCCTCTGATGATGCTAACAGAGTATGCAAAATAGGCCGTCGGATGACCAAAATGCAATTTGACAGCCTCACTATACATCTGATCACTAAAACTGGAAGAAAAAGGACTAAATAGTTTAATAAAACCTGTCCAGATCCAATCTAGATTGTATGCTTTCTCTTCTGAATTTATGAAATGTTTTTGTCACAAAGCTGTCGTACTTGACTCGTCTCTTGCTGTCTGCTTAAACTGTGGGTCTTTAAAAAAATCTAGAACACATCCTACAATTATTTAGATTAGGTAAGATTTTACAAGGGCACCACCGCAGTCTCGATGAGTCTTATTGTGATCATCTCGACCTTTATCGAGGAAGGATTCAAGAAATATTCTTCAAGAATTTATTGTATGTGGTCTTATTCTTTGAGTATAAATGCCTTCCTTTAAGTTTCAGTAACAGGTATCATCATTCCTCATCTTAATTCCAGTGAATACAGTCTAAGTCCCCAAATTCGATAAACGTCAAAAACAAAAGTGTACGAAAAGTGTGCACTGAGGTTCCTAAATTCGACACGTCGAAAAGCGTAAATTAACATGAAACAAATTACTTAAATAGTATTTTTTATAAAATTAACATGAAAAATCCGCGTTTTATGAGTAAAGGCAGAAAACTTCCGGTTAAACAGAAAAATGAAAATTACCAAGATATAGGTAAAATTTTCTTCTCGAGTAAGGTGATCTGAAAAAGCCTATTTCGAAATTGATTTTACAACGAAAAGCGGTGCCATTTCACAAATTGATGTGTAAAATACCTGAATGCAAAAAAAAAACAAATATCGAAATGATAAAAAATCTACTTATTTGTTAAAAATCAAATTGAATAAGTACGAAAATAAACATATTTAACCGGAAAATTTGTCTTTTTATTAGTTTTTATGCTTAAAACAATTAGATTTTATTTTATTTTGTAAGAAAAACACTTATTTTATTATGTCGAAAGTGAGAGCTCTGTCGAATTGAGTGATCGTCGAATTTGGGGACTTAGACTGTATTCCAATCGCCCATCTTAGTTTTTTGTCAAATGTTACTACTTTTAAATATTGCTTATATTATATTGTTTAGCTTTAATTGTCTTAATTTTAAGTTTATAACTGTGTTTAATCTGTGACGTCTTTATGTGTTGAGTGCTAGTCGAGGAAAAAAAAGTGTTATCATTGTCTGTCGTATTTATAGCCTTTCTTAGAACATTTCTGTGTTCTGGATTCTTTTAAACATCATTAACGACTCATCAAAATTTAAGTTGATTATTCGTTATAGTTTTGGGGTCGAGGAATTTCCTCTACTAAAGTCACAATAAGGCTTATTGCAAATAAGAAAAAAAATTTTTTTTTTAATGATAACAAGATCAAAAAACTATCAAAATTATTCATAAAAAACAACTTCAATCAAAACACATGTTGCATTCCTCATTTTTATAAACACAAACAAACTCTTAATACTTAAAATGAAATTTAACAATAGAAAATGCATGTAAATGCACTTTATAACATACACATTGATAAACTTCATTGAGGTTCATTGATAATACAAAAAAAAAATTAACATAACAGAAACTTGTATTCATCATGTTCATTGAGTGCACACAAATAAATAAAATTTACTATTTCTCTTTGATCAAAAGAAAAATTATAATAAAAAAAAAACACAAAATTTATTGTTGTACTGCTGCGCCATGTCATGCCTCTTGCTATCCAAATGAAAATTATCATACACACACACACACACAATCATGTTCTATACTAATGTTGGAGCTCAAGTCAGGGCGCTATAATAAACATTCTTTTTCATGTGTGGTTGAATATAAAATACAATATAAAAAAATTTATGAAGAAACAGTAAAATTGAGAAGATGAAAAAAAAACTTGAATATGTGTATCTTATTATAATTAGTGACAAAAACCTGCTTGTTTGCTCTTCTCGTTTTCTGATATATTTTATTATGCAGCATTCATATAATAATAATAATAAAATATAACATTTATACAATGTATATATTGAATGAAAAACTGGTAAATCGTGTGTTTCTGTTTCTTCTTCTTTCTATCTATCTCAAAATATATGTAATAATTTTGTGTTGATACACAAAATATATATGAGAATGAAAAGGGTTTGTTCACTTATTATATAACATTTCAACATTAATCCTTTTTAATTGTAATTTTAATTAAAAATAATCTTTTATCATTATAATAGTTAATAATGAAAAATATGTACTAAATTTTTATTATTATTATTTTTTATATAAATGAAAAATGACATAGAACGGAGAAACAGACACGCCATTCATACATTATCTTTTGTACGAGACTTGGACTGGTATTAGTTTGAATAACAGACGAGGCGCCACAAATACACTGTTAAATTTATTTATAAAAAAATGTATATAATACATTTATTGCCTTATTTTTATATACATACTCGGCACATGTGAATAAAATACTGTATAAATGAATAATATTGCATTTGATGTCAAGATTTCTATCTTGGTATCTTTTAAAATTCAATAAAAATGGACTAATGGACGTAATTTTATGTGCTGTGTATATTTGATTTGATGTTTAAAGATTTCTCTTATTTTACTGAAATTTTGGGGGTTTATTTGAAGAATGACTAGACAATGTCAAATTGAGACTGAAATCTTATAAGATAAAATTCACCTGTTTCGCAAACTCGGCTCCAATGTGCTGGATTGCAACAAATATAAATTGGATCCTGTCGACTCATGCAAGTTGGAATTCTTTTCAGTTCTTCGTGTGACTGTAAGTTGGGCCATCGCCACACTTGACATGCAATAAAATGCGCTTCTGCAGTCTGGAATCCCTTCTTGACAAGGACACAATCTGACTTGACAGATGTTAGGTCGTCGTTGCAACCCAATTCCATGGTAATTGCCGTGTACAATGTTTCCAATTGCTTTTCTTTCAAGTTGCCAATCAGTTCTAGAAACATTTGGTATCGCGTAACGTCTTCCGGTGGTATGTTCCGTGATGAGATTGCCGATGCGGCATTGCGTTGCGAATTGTTGCTGACACAACAATCCCGAAAGACATTTCGTCCGCCTCCGTCGATACCGGTATTTGGATATGCATCTGTATCCATTGCAGATTGTTGTTGTTGTTGTTGCTGTTGGAAATTGTTGACTGTGGAGGACAATCTTGCCCGCCATAGTCTTTTCGAAAGACTCTTTCGTTTGTTCTGGAATAACATTTGCGAACATGTGTAAGACACAAGACATTGGTAACATCGATTTATAATTGATTTTTCCTTATTATTTTCATTATATTTGTATTGATTGTCGTCGAAAAAATATGCGTTTTCTTCGTCGGTCTTCACACTTTTTTGTCCTTTTCCTTCGATGTAGCTTGGAAAGGAATCGGGTTGTTGTTTTATCCCAACCACTTTCAAGCTGTTTCAAGTCACTTAATTTCGAAACAAATATTTTCTTGTTATAATAACTAATGATATTTTTCTTTTCTTTTTGATATGTTATCGCTTTTATCTTATTATTATGATATATTTTGATTTTTGATGTTTCTATCATGATATGATAGTTAATAGAAATTGCACCATTTGATTATATGATTACTTCTTTTTTTTAATGCAAAAAATAATGCACTTTTAAAATTGCTTTTCTCTTTCCTTTTAATCGGAATTCTTACTCTCTCTCTTTTATTTAACTTTAATTTCAATTAAAAATTTCTTCTATATTTTATTCAATTCTTCATACAACAATAATACACTTTTTTGATTCATACTATTTTTTTAGTAAAATTTAAATTATCATTTTATATTTATTTGTATACTGCCACAAGTGTATTTTATATTAATATATGCACGCATACATGTTAAAAGACGTGGCTGAGTCGAGTAAAATAAAAAATATTTTTTTTCCTTCTCTTCTAATTTTTTTTTGTTTTATTAAAAAAAAAATCTTCTTTTTTTATTATTTTATATGAATATTAAATTCATTTATAGCACTCGCTCACTTTATATATTTATATGGTGATATGTGAAATGTATTATTATTTTATTACAATATTTTTAGCATATCTAGCACTTTTATATTAAATGTACTATTTTGATTTTTTTTTCTTTAATTTTTCTATATAAAAAATTTAATTGCTTTCGATATTTTTTAAACTTATTCAATATTTCCTCTTGATATCGTTGTTAAACAATGGTATTTTTGATATGTAATTCACGTTAATGCTTAATTTTTATTTTGATTATAAAAAATATGTGAATTTTTGTATTAAAAACTTAATTTTATGACAAAAAAAATAATATAAAAGAATTATCAGTGATTTTACGATACGACAAGTTAACGCGATGAATTTCAGATTAGAACTGAAGTAAAGAAATGTCTCTGTGTATATCAAAGAATATTGAGACACAAATACACATACATATATTTTGACAGACGTCAAATTGTATGGATGACTGAAATGAGAGAGGCTCGATGTGATTTGTATGAGATGTATAAAAATTGTTTCTCTGAAATTATTTTTATTTGAATGTTTTTTTAAATGTAAATTAATTTTAATTATAATTTATTAGGGATCAAATTATTTGAATTTAACAACAAAGTTTATGAGGGGAATGAACTTGTGATATTTATTATACATAATTTTGAAATTTAACAGAGACGATTGAAATGAAGATGCACTGTATATGAAGAGATTTTTCATATTAAAAGTTGATGTTTACGAGTAAATTTCAGTTGACTCCCTTAAAACTGAGCAATTAGTGTTATTATCAAATTTAAGCCCAAAATGACAAGAAATTCAACTTAGTCTGTAGGTAATTATTTAGATAAAGTAGAAAATTTTACTGATTCACATTATCGAAATGTAAATAATGTGGTTCTTTTTTTTTACATGTCTAGCCAAAAATAACATCCCACAAACGTGAGAATTGTAAGAATATGTCTAAGTCAGAGGAGGAATATTTTGGATTTATTATTTTATAGTCAGTAAGTAAATTGTCAATTTCTCCAAAATGCATTTCAAAAAGGGTGGCATCATGATTAGTAAATCAAAGACTGAACACTGAAAAATTTTCGGAGCCGGTCAAAACCACAGAACTCATTTATCAAGATACAGCGGATGATCAATTGCACAAATTCATATCTCTTCGTCAATCAATCAACCATTTATAATAACGATGTACAACACAGAATAAACATTCCATGGATGAAATTGGACGAAATCTAATCTTTATTTTTTTTCAAAAAGATGCCATTGAAGATCAAATGAAAAATGCATTCCACAGTAAATCAGCAATGCTGTACAGGTCACAGTGGAGGACGATGTATAAACACTTGGGAATATTATCATCGTCAGTGATATGAAGATGAATGTCATGCGGAGTTATAAAGTTGGATCACATACGTAGCAGCCACATTTCAAAAGTTAGTTGTGGTAAACTTCACGACGATAGCAAGACATGGTTTGAGGATGTCGAGTGAAGACTACTATAAAATGCAGTGCAACGAGAAATCAATACAGACATTCAGAGAAGTCCAAGAGAGACAAGGGACAGAACACTTCATTGCACAAGTGAGAAGAAAAGATTATTTTCCGTACTCCTATATCATTTAGAAGTATTGAATCTATACCATGGAAAACTGCAAACGATAATATGATGGAAAGCACCGGCGCTTTGATAGCGACACAGTTGGCAATAAAATATAATGGCTATCGTTACCAATTGCTGGTAAGAGAAGCAAAATCTAAACCATTTTTGTTAGCAAGTGATGGTTTACTTATTATTTGTGCTAAACACTTTGTCAATTTCGAATTCCTCTTATTCCTGTTTTATAAGTCAACCAATTCGTCAGGGAAGAAGTATAATTCTGAAATTCAAAACACGTTCATACTGAATTAGAACACTTAAATACGGTTCAAATACATCAAATAGCAGATAGCAAAGTGTTTGCTTCAGAATAATTATAATTTCCTTCTTAATTTCAATTATTTTTAATGAAATCAACCGAAATATATATTTTTCATCGCTTATTAAAATGTCATAAAAATTATTATACTATGAAGCAAAAAAACAACAACAAATAAATTATACATTTTAACGCATTAACATTTATGAATTAATACACCTGCCAAGTGCAACGTAAATTAACTGTATTGATAATTGAAGGATTCAGATACATAAACATTTTTTTTCTTTTGATGTGTACTTAAACGGAAGTTAATGTCAATTCCAATGAACACCTTGCCCAAGATTTATTAAATTTCCCAAAATTTTTGTCAGGTAACCGTTAAATGCTAGAAAAAAATAACTCATTATCCCATTTACATTAAACAGTTAATAGTGCCCGGATGTCCTTGTAATAACTTTTCTGATAAGATTGCAGATGTTTAAAAATGCATTTTTTATGTTTCCCAAAGTACAAAATTTAATCACTTACCGAAGACATTAAACCTGGATACACACATTTTAAACAAACAAGATATTGTATGTGATGCAAACCTCCACGTTTCTTCTCATGAGTGTATTAAATGCATAATAATAAAATTTTCTGTACGTGAGTATTGGCATGTATATCAAATATACACTTGGCGCCACCATACCAAATTCAGTAATTCTTATTAATTTAATATAGACGTATAAAATAATTTATATATTTAAACATAATATGAAACAAGAAACACACCTATTTAATATTAAAATGAAGAGAAAAAATCATAAATTTTTAAGGAATTTTATAATTTTACCTTAAATAAAAAACAATTATATATAATTAAATTTTTAATAATGATTTTTGTATATTTTTGGTCAAAAATCTCCAAAATTATTATTCATAAACACATTAAACATGTGTATTTAAAATCGAATGATATTTATCAATTCACCTTGCTATGTGTCCTAATAAGAGATAAACAATATCTATTATAAAAGTCGCGTATTTTGATCATTTTAAAAATAAAAAAAAATCTTTTGAATGAATTTTATTGTTAGTATTATGTTAACGATGTCGTGGCGTCAGATTATCGCGTTATCTTCATAATCTTTGTATACATTTTTTTTCTTTGTATTTTATTAAATAAACTTAACGCTAATCATACAGAGAGAGAACATCATTAACAAAAGAAATATGATAACAACTTAAGTTTGCAAAATAAAAATTCAAGTATAAAAATGAAACATTTTATTTAGATTTTATAATTTATACACCACGCTTTACTTATACATACCTGTTGTGTTAACTTGTGGTATGAATATTAATTTGTCTAATTTTTTTTTTGTAATATAGGAAAAAAAATAGTCTATCTTTTCTTTTGAATTTAATAGTATAATGTTTATTTATACACATGTATAAAATACACAGAGTCATGTGCGTAATTTTGTGGCGCCTCTCGTGTGTACGCTATTTTATTACCTCTTCTTTTTATTTTTAATTCATACTATACACTCTTTATTACATTATAATCTTAAAATAATAATAATAATATTTTTTTACAGAGACAGTGATATTTTAATCAGTTTATTTGATTTTATGCTTATTTTAGATGCAATGAACTATGTTTTAGATGGGCAATTAAATGACGACTTAATTTAGGAAACAGTTTGAATTTTGTAATCTTGAACTTTATATGCTGAAATTTATTTATAATTATTTTAATAGATTAAAAAATTATTTCCACAAACAAATTATCAGTTTTTTTTTATACTTCGCATTTAAAAGAGACAATTTACTTGTTTATTACAATGAATGTAGTTAAGATGATTGTGATGATGACACATATCTTGGCGCCATGTGATTGCCTTGATTAACACATCATCGGTATGCGTTTTATGTCAGTAGTTTAAGATCAATTTTCTTGATATGCTTAATTTTTTATTGTATTTCAATGGATTTTAATGCATTTTTTGAAACAATGTTTAAAACAAATTAAGACAAATCTTCGAAAATCAAATTTGAGGTTATAAATGAAATTTCTGGAAACTTATGAGTAAAAATATACGTTTTTATAATTTTTATTGTAGTTAAACATTAGATTAGATTGACTAGGAGCAGAGGCACCAAGTGAGTTACCTTTTTAGTAGTAAGTTCTACCTCTATAATAAAATATCCAGAGAAATGTCAAAATATCATCGGAAGAACACACTGATATTGTTAACAGGGAATGAAGGGATCTAAGGTAATGAAATCAGCAGAAAAGGAGTTGCGAGGAAATTGACCCGGAGTCCTTTTGTGGAATGAGTCTGAGCAAAGAACTCATCTTAGGATGTGAAGGAAAACTGATGAGATTATACCATCAAAGAATACTAGCATCTTCACATTCCAAAGAGTTTGTGAACTGTTCAAAGAAAAGGCCACCAGAAAACTAACGGGTCTTCTAACAGGTCACTGCCTTTGCGTAGTCATCTTAAATCGATAGGAAGGAGTGATTCAATCACCTGCAGCCTCTGTTTAGAAAAAGATAAAAAATCACATCCTCTGTGAGTGTAAAGTATTGGTTAAAGTGAAAATTCGCTACTTCAGAGAGGGTTTTCTATCCAGATCCTAAAGTCATCTTGGGGTTCTTTGACGAATTGGATGCACTCATAACTTCAAAACAAGCCAGGTCACAGCAGTGGCGGATTGATGAACTCAATCGTTCGACTAGCACTACTCAATGCCACAGAGTGTTGGACAGTAAACGCAAAAATGACATGATAACTCACAACAAACTTCATTATGAGTGAAGGCGTGACCCTTCTTGATCATGTTAAAACCAATCATGTAAGAGAGAGCCTAAAATCACTGAGTCCATAGACAAAGAACTGAGGAACACCTTGTTTTTGAAGCTATAAATATGAACAAAGGCAGACAAAAAGACACATTGACAGGCCAAATGCTACGTTATCAGCAAATCTATGGCATCACAACAGTCTTAGAGACCCTCAACAATATCAATTAAGGCTACACTCCCACAGAAATAGGAACATCAACAACAATATAAGTTATGTTTTTTTATTACTTGCTACCTCATAGTTGATTTATCAATAGAAAAATTAAATAAAAACTAAATAAAAGCATAGGAAAAAGAAGAAAAGTGGCGGATTGGTCCGCAGTCCGCAAGACCGCAGTCGATTGTCTTGTAAAAGTTAAGTTTAACGTAAATTTAAAAGAAAATCATACAGAAAACCAGGACCGTTAATTTTTCAATCCGTCCCTGGATCACAGACGAACCAATGAACGCTAATTTTAAAGAAAAAACAAACTTTAAATGACTGCATTTCAACGACCTTAATACAATATTTGATTGATTTTACTTCACATATTTTTTATTGATTTCATTCAAATCAATCGATTAAATCATTCAATATTTATTTCTTCTTTTAAAGTTATTCAAATATTCTTGGTCAAAGTCTGGAAAACTTTTCCTTTTTTAATTTTTAATGAAAATTTTATCATATAAAAACCCAAGTCGATTGCAAAAATACTTCAGTTCTTGCAACGATTCAAAAGAAATTTCATCAAAATAATATTTAAAAAAAAATACAATTATTTTGCAAAAAAATGTCTAATAAAGTGGCACCAATGGTTAATTTGAATGATCCCCATGTGAGAAATAAAATTTTGAATCCCAATCAAAGGCAACTTCTCGAGGATACGAGACGATTCAAAGAAAAAATGAATCAATTAAGGGAAGGTACGCGTGTGTAATTTATTTTTTAATTGGAAGTTGTTTAAAGCGATTCATTCAAATTTCAGATAACTTTGGATCTCCATCGCATTTGTACATTCGTCAGAAGGAAGAGGAGTCTGACATCAAACTCCTTGATGAACATGATTCATTTTATATGACAACCAAAAGCTTATTAGTGCTATTTCAAATTATGGGTGTCATGCCAATTATGCGAACACCTAAAGGAGTTGAAGGAAATCGAACTACATTCAATTGGTCGTCACCTGCTTGTTTTTGGGCTTATTTTATCTATACATGTGAAACTGTTATTGTTATATGGGGTAAGAAGTGCATTTCATTGTTAACACTAATTATTTTTATATCGATTTTATGATTAGTTGGACGTGCACGTATCATAAAATTCTTATCAGATCCCGATCGTCGCTTTGATGAAGTAATTTACAATATAATATTTATGAGTTTATTGATTCCGCATTTCTTGTTGCCCGTTGCGTCATGGCGTAATGGAGGTGAAGTTGCAATTTTCAAAAATATGTGGACAGCATATCAATTAAGGTTTTTGCGAGTAACCAACAAAGCAATTGTATTTCCACGACATTATGTAATCACTTGGTTTTTGTGTGTGTTTTCATGGGCTCTCAGTGTCGCCATAATTTTATCACAACACTATTTGCAAAGTGATTTTCAATTTTCCGATACATTCGCTTATTACCATATCCTGGCAATGCTTAACGGTTTTTGTAGTTTATGGTATGTGAATTGTACGGCATTTAAATATGCTAGCAATTTATTTATTGCACATTTACAAGATACCATGAGTACTGAACGTCCTGCTAAACGACTCACTGAATTGCGACACCTGTGGGTTGATTTGAGTCACATGATGCAACAATTAGGCAAAGCTTATTCAAACATGTATGGCATTTATTGTCTTGTTATATTTTTTACTACAATTATCGCCACATATGGAGCATTGTCTGAAATTGTCGATCATGGCGCCACATTAAAAGAAGTTGGACTTTTTATCATTGTATTTTATTGCATGAGTTTGTTGTTTATTATTTGTAATGAAGCTCATCATGCATCACGGAGGGTCGGACATTTGATACAAGATCGATTATTAAATGTTAATTTGACAGCTGTGGACATTGAAACTCGCAAGGAAGTGGAAATGTTTTTAGTTGCAATTGACAAAAATCCACCAACAATGAATTTGGATGGATATGTCGATATTAACAGGGGACTAATTACATCGGTAATTAACTTTTTTTGTTTCTCTGAAATATTTAAAGTAAGTTTCTTTTTAATTTTCATTTTAACAGAACATTACATTTATGGCAACATATTTGGTTGTTTTGATGCAATTCAAAATGACACTGTTGAGACAAGCTGCCAAAAAAGCAGCAATCGACACAATGTTAAATGCAACGAATAAAGCTATGAATGATAAATTTAATCAGAATGCCACCAACTAATATATGAATTTCAGAGTAACAGGCGCCAACAAAAGACAAACTTCTCAAATAAAGGCGACACTCTGATACTAAGAAATCAATTTTACGAGACAACGAGTAACTGCATGCATTGTCACAGATAACAAACAAACAAAAAATATTGCACACATCACAAATTCAATCATTTAATTAACAATTTTATATTAAGAAAAAAAAAATATTTGAAATTGCAACATATATCTATCAATTTCAAACACATATTGCAAGGCACATTGCAGTATAAACAATTTTAATTAAATATGAAAAAAATTGCAAAAATAAATATAAATATAATGATCAATGATAACATCAAACTGTGGGGACCACCCATTTAACATACATATTCTCTCTAGTATAATGTAATAATTATCATTCCAACCCAGATAAAATATTTACTCATCATACAAACACACACACACACACATACACTATATTTTTTTTTGTACTTCTTGTTAATTTTACTTATATGCAGTTTAAAGGTATGAGATTGTAATATAAGCCGTCCGGTTAATGAAATGTTACTTTAACAGGAATATGTTTCAAGTAAATTTACTCAGAAATAATAATAATATCATTTATTCTTGCATTAAATTGGTTGACAATGTTCATTCAACATAATGACAAAATATGTAGCGGTATTTATGTGACATGCGATTATTCTTGTAAAATATTTCCATACTCTAGTCTTCAAGTAATTTTTTTATGAGGTTTGTGAAAAATTAATGTAATTTTACCTTACTTTAGTTTGACAAGTCATCGTATTTTTTTTCATTTTTTTTTAATTATGCCTAATTATAATGAACACACAATTTCTGAAAATGTTTCTTAAATAAGTTATTTGTAAAAAAACTCGGTGAAATGACTTATTGTCGTCTCAGGAAGTTTTCAAAGGAACTTGTTTAAATAACAAGAGTAAAACGGATTGCTTGTTAATGAAAAATGATTAATAAAATTCAGTGATATTTCCTTGGTCTTAACCAGAAAAAAACAGTGCATAAATGAATCCATTGAAGCCAATTTTTTCGTTTTTCCATAAAATTTGTTTGTCGTGGAAAACACAACCATGATGAACTGCATCTGGAAATACTGTTCTGGAAGCACTTATTGGGATTAAGCTGCAAATTCAACTCTTCGACATGACTTTTCAAATGTTGCAACATGGTTTTATAAAAGATTTCGGTCTTCCTTGTTGCCAAAACATACACAAATGGAAAAACAAATTCTTGCACTATCCCGTGGATTGAATATAGTTGGTAAAATTGATTTGGAACGGTCTTGAATATAGCGTCGCAAAATATCATGCGGCTTGAACATAACTTTTCTAAGACATGACGCGTATAAAACATCAGAAATCTGTCAGTAGTATGCGGATCAGAGACAAATCGCAGGAATGTCTCGCCTGTCAGTGTAGTATTGTATGGTGGGGACACAACTAAATTTTCCAAACGATTCGGAAATCCAAACAGCTAAGCGGCAATTGATGAACCACTGTCCGAGCTATCGATAGATGAAGTCAAACTTCTCAGGGAGACAAGAATGTTATTGGCTCAGCTAATGCCAAGCTACTCAAAACTAACTAAAGCTACTTAAGTCGTATTGATAAATCCGTCTCCGATACGTGCCCAGTATGCCATAATTCACCTTTTCGAATGTCCTAGCCATCTTATTAGCTTGTGGTCCAATTTAATAAAGGTGGCAGAGTCGAGATAAAAGCTTAAACAGAAATAAAATCGACTCAAATCTTCCACACAATTTAAATTTCCTTCATATAAACCCTAATTTCAGAACAAAAAAATTTAATCATCATTAAAGGTGACTTTTACATCGTTCACCAGTGTGAAATTAGTACGGGTACGGATTATGCTTACCATCCTTCTCAATCAAAGGATGGTAAGCATATTTTACTCGTCCA